>CM076569.1:511145004-511432504 GCA_034641835.2 Pinus albicaulis
ATGATTTATCTTTGTTCTTTTAAGGTTTTAGGCTAGTTATAGATTCAAAGTTTGTTTTGGGAAAATGGTGGAATCCGCAAACTAAGGGCAAGGCTGAGAGCTTTCAGTCCATTGGGCTATGGAGTCTAAGGATGGCTTTACTGGATTTCTTTTCTAAACACAAGATGGTATTACAGGGCAAGATAGCTAGACAGAGAACAATCCTTAAAATTTAAAGTGGATGGATGGCCTTGAAGGGATGAAAGGCAGCTAAGAATCTTTCACCATATTCAAGAGAAAGAAGAGAAATGACTACAAGCAAAGAGCAATGAAGGATTCTTTGTTACAGTAATCAACAATGTTTAAATCAACAAAACATGAGCAATTAAGAATTCATGCTTATAACTAATCCAGAAGAAAACATCAAGAATAATCACATTTGAAAACAGAGTGCAATTAAGCAAATTCTGTTTCAATCCTTTATGTAAACTATTCAGAAACGGATATGATGATAGCATAAACTAATATAAAATTTAAACACAAGGGTTGGAAAACTTATTGAACCGAAGTCCAACACATGAATCCTGCAACAAGTCCAGTGCTTCAAAACGTCATCCAGTAAGCCACAAGTAAATTTGTCCAAAAGCTTTTTATTCCGAAAACCTCAATGTTACAGCAGAGTAATAGAATCCACCCTTCAAAACTCTATTTGAAGGCTTATTTATACAAAAATAATCTTAACACTCTTACTCTATCCTAGCCAAGAATTCAGGCTGACTTAAAGCGCATTTACAACAAACAAGAGACACATGGTCTCGAAAATAGAATAATGAGTAACGGCTGATGTGCTGTTCCTTTCTTCATGGACGTGCTAAGGATAAGTGCTCTAAATAGGGCTTTGTGCTGTCCTTGGCGTATTCCTTTGACTTGTTGAATACTTTTACTTCTCACGGATACTCTTTACTCTTTCATCTGATACTCTTTCATCTGATACTCTTTTTTTTACCATTTACTTAATAGTAAAGATAAACTTTTGTCCTGACAACATTTTTTACAAAATTTCCATCATTTCCTTCCACCACTGATCATCTGGTATCATTGTTCTTCTGAGCTTCCTTAAAGTTTCATCGGCTTCAGTAAGTTTATAAAAGGTGGGCTCGTTCGGAAATAGATACTTTAACTCATGTTCCAGATGAAACAGATTTTTCACTTTTTCATAAATACTCTTCCCAGTTGGTACTGTAGGTTCTGATGAGCTAGTAGAACCTATACTAGTAGAACTTACAGCTGTATGTTTAGCATGAGCTTTGATTCTTTTCTCATAAGTTTCCAAGTCTACTATTTGATCCTCGGTGAGCAT
Source organism: Pinus albicaulis (assembly GCA_034641835.2). Taxonomy (NCBI): domain Eukaryota; kingdom Viridiplantae; phylum Streptophyta; class Pinopsida; order Pinales; family Pinaceae; genus Pinus; species Pinus albicaulis. Next base: position 511,146,344 of record CM076569.1, read on the forward strand.
GGGACTTGGCAAATCACTGTCCAACAGAGCTTGAAATTTTTCTCTGAAAACGTTGATGTCGACCAAAATATCATTACACTTTCTTTCTAGATTTTGCATGAAAGTTCTTTTTGTAAAAATTCTCTTTGCCTCCAAAACTACACCTGTTCTGTCATCAATTCCTAGCAATGCTAGTTGTTGTTTTGTTCTTGAATTCAAAAACTGAATGAGCTGCTGGGCTAGCTCTGGCTTACCTCTTAATTCATGTCTAGTTTTGTTTATTTCCTCCTGGGCTATCTTGACTATCTCATTCTGTTCAAAAATAGCTTGAATGGAAGGCCAAATATCTCTTATTAAATTAATGATGTTGTCCCAAAGAATATCATTTATTTCATTCAGAGGCTTTTCCAGTGTAAGATCTTTTTGCAAAGCCTCAACCAATTTTTCCAGCCTTTTTATTTCTCTGAGGTTGTCAGCTACTGTCTTTTTGGATGTGTCATATTTTCCCTCCAATTTTGTTAATTGTAATTTTACTTCTTGGAGTTCTGTGACCTTTAGCTGCAAACTCTCCATTTGTTTAATCAAATCATCAGAATTCAAATTAGAAATATTCACCTGAGATGATTGTTCCTGTTGTCCTGTAGTACATGCTGCTGAAACCTGTTTGAGAATTTCCTGTTCCTGCAATGCCTTTTCCAGCTCCTTCTCGGTTTCATTTAGTCGCTCTGTCAAGTTTAAGAGCAACTCCATCATTTCTTCTTGTGAATTTCCTTTTATTATTTCCCGTGTCTGGGGGTGCCTTGAGGCTGGTATTTTCAACTGTTTTCTCAGTGCAGCTATATCATCCTCTTTCTTTTTTATCAGTGCCTCAATACCTTTAGTGTCTTTGGGATTGTGTCCCAAACCAATAATGATCTCTTCCAGAGACTTTATTCTATTGTCCTTGGCCTGTGAGGAGGCCCTTTCAATTTTCAATGTTGCAGCAGTATTATTAAAGGAATCTTGTAGTGTTAAAGCTGCCATGGCTTTGTTGGTGAGAGTAGAATAAACCATTTCCCCTGTTTGCCTATGAAGCTCTATCTGATCCAAGGGATGGATATCCTGTGCTAACACTTCAAAATTTGTTCTGATGTAATCTGTTGCTGAAGTTGGCTTTGGCACTTTAGCTTTGAAGTGGCTCATTTGCATTTTACCTTGTGAAAGATCAAATGCTGACATCAACCTTTGCTGATTGTGAGGAGCCATCTTCATATACTAATCATAGACCTTCATTTTTAATGGTTCATTCCTTGTTTTGATATCAATGAAGGTTTTCTTTATGTCTCCAGTACCTGTCTTGGGCGGTCTGAAAGAAGATACTTCAGTGCTCAGTTGCTTTTGTATCCCTTTCTGGCTTATATTTGTTTCCCTTGCTGTACCTGTTTGCTGACTATCTTCCCTGCCATCATCAAATATTTCATCTATGATCTCTACATCTGGAGGTAGATCAGATTTATGTTTTTTAGCTCGATAGACTTGTGGGGCTCCTTTTGAAGGTGTGGTATCTGGAGCTGACCTCTTTTTCCCTATTTCCACATTCAGTGGAGTTTGCATCTCTGGAGCTTGGATTTGCTTTGCTGGTGTTTGAGAAGCTTTAGATTGTTCTGGTGTTTTGGAACTCTGTGATTTTTCTGCCATGACCAGGGTTTCAATGACCCGAACTATAGGTTCTTTTCCTTTACCTTTAGGCTCTGCTGCTACTGATGGGCTGTCTTTCTGTATAGCTTGTTGTAGAGTGGCTGTTGAAGATGTGCCAATATAGGGTACCTGCATTTGATCATATGTTTCTAGGTCAAATTTCTTCTCAGCATCTTGCATAAGTTTATTCAATTTGTCAGCTCCACTTCCCTCTTCAATAAGTGTTCCTTTAACCCATTCATCTTGATTTGCATACTGTTCTATGTCAGGAATTCCGTGATGTATATAAGGAGATGACTTATTTTTTAACCTTCTTTCACAAATGAAACCAAAGGGGTCATAAGGGACCCAACGGAAAGATGTCTGGAATTTTCTCTCTAATATAAGTTCTGCATCTCTCTCAGCTTCTCTAGAATTGCAAATGAAAGGACCTAATTGGCTTTTGATCCTTAACTGTGCTTTCTTCTTTACATTGCAGAAATGGATTACATCTGAGTTATTCATCTGTCTAAAGTATTCCAAAGCAAAAATTCTCATTGGTACATATCTGGGTAACTTGAATGGATGTAATTCACATCCATAGATCCTGATGACTGTATGGTTTTGGTACAAGTACCAATCCCCAACTTTATAACTCTTTGACAATTGCAGGGTCTTTCTAATCTCAGTACTAAGCCTGGGGGGAGAAACCCTCAAGTAACAAGGTTGTAAAGCAGATGTACAAATTGATCAATGAATTTCGGTCAAGAGTAGGGAGAATCAGAGGACAAATGAATGATGGGGGACCAAAAAATAACAGACCTGGGATTACCTTTAGCATCAAGTTTCTGAACAGGGAAAGGGAATTTGTCCGAGTGATAGAAAATTATGAGGTGATAGATAACTGAGGAGTACTTGAACACTTTTTCATCATCTAGCCTTAAAAATTGATCATGGATTTTGTTGGCAATGAAGGAAGCATAGTCATACTTCCCAATCTCGTGAGGTCATTCACAGTGGGTGAAGATAGATAGCAAAGCCATAGTTATCTCGTCAACATACTCACTGGTATGGAATCCTAAGACAAAGGATATTACATTCACAACAAGCCTTCCCAAATGATTGAAAAAACAGAAACCATAGGGGGGAGACCCTTTTGGCTGATGCTCTGGTAACATGAAATATTGACACATTGCTTTCAATTTTTCTGGAGTTAACATTCTGGTTTTCTCAATCAACCCTTCCATGGATAGAGGTGCTAATTCTTGTTCTGGCTCAAATTGTAACATAGCATTGATAGCCTGAGGTGTGATAGGGAACAAAACACTTTGATCAGGAGCTAATACAGCTCTTTGTATGGGATCATAATTTGCATGACAATAATGAATGATTTCAGGGAAAACGTGAACTGTAGGAATGAAATACCTTGGGAGATTGGATTCCCACAACCCTATAAGATCTTGCCCTTTTGAGTATTCGTCTCTGCAGCGACAGAAACTCAAACGGGGACTTTCATCGAAATGCAGGTCTTTTATTTGGAAATCTTCATCTATGAGAGGCAAGTAGTCTAGGTCTCGGTGAGGAGCATTCAAAGGAGTGACGTTTAGAGCCGTAGGGGCCTCCATCTTGGTTCTTGTGGATTCAAAATGGAGGTTTCAGTTTTTCTTGCAGACCGGACGGGATATCGGACAAAAGAAGAAATTTGGGACAAATTGCAGGTTTGGGAAGTAAATTCACAGGTTTTAACTCTTCAATGAGGACTCAGAGAGGATTTTTAACCACTTTTTCAGAGAAAAACACAAGAAACTAAGCTTAACTTGCAGTCGGGGTGCGGAATGATAAATACCTATTTTTTAATGAAAACTGGTTCTTCAACAAGTAATGGATAATGGCAGGAATGTTCTTCAACACGGGCGCAGCGGAATTTCTGAGTAATTTGGTGTATTTGCAGTGAATTTTGAAATTTGCAGCGGGAGCTTAGTCTCTTTCGAAAACCAAAATAACTAAAAAAAAAACGCGAAAAATGGCTTAAAAACAAGTCAAAAGGGTTTTTGTCGTTTTCGAGGCGATGACGTCATTCGACGTACGGGGTGACGTAAGGGAGTGGGACCGGCGGTATTCGATAAGCGGTAAGCGGTGAGCCCGCACCGCTTATGGAGGAAGGCGGTAAAAATCGCAATGGCAGCGATTCCACAGGCTGCTTGCCACGTGGAATGCTGAATAGTCAAACCCGCTCATTCCTCGCTGGCTAAAAAACTCACACGCGATGGGCAGCGGGATTGATCGGGACCGTTGATCAACGGAGGAATGATCTGACGGCTGGAGGAAAGGGAAACTTGTGCGGTTTCGAAAGTGGGCCCGTCGGGGTTTAAAAGGTTTTAATGTGAAATCTAATCACCCCGGGGACACGTTAATAGGCGGAAATGGTTGTTAATTAGTCCAAATGATTAATTAACCCCGTGAAATTATGAAATGGATTGCGGCGGAGTTTGGCCAGGTGGAATGCCACGTGGAATGCCAACGGTGGCATAGACTTTTGCAAAGTTTATTGATATGTTTTTGGTATTAAACATACTTGTCGTATGTCTAAAGTTTTTTTGTATATATTTTTATTATATGATGAATGAATTAATATAATTAATTCATCATAGGGGCGGAATTTATATATAAGGCTATAGTTTTAACCAAAGGGCTTATAAAGCGGGGTGTTTATTTTAAATGTGCGGGAATATATACTTTGGTAAAACATTATAATAAAGGGGTTTGGGGATATTTATTAGAAAAGGGAGTTATATACTTAGGAAAAGGGATTTTACTAGGGATTTAATATAGTAAAATCAAATGTTAATATGAAAAAGGACAAGGAAAATCAAAACATCTTTGTATATCTAAGAAAGTGAAAACTTATGAAGTAAATTGCACATTTTTATCTTCAACACTTAAACTTAGAATAACAAGTTGTTTTGAGGAATTTTATGGAATGTTGCATCAGTTTCCTAAGTAAAATAGAATTTTACTTAGGAAAAGTTAAAATGGAAGATAATCAATGATGGATTATTTCAAGTGCTTAGGTCTTTTGATCATTAGGCCGAGGGTCCGGTCCCTCCAGAAGTCAAGGAAATGCCTTGAGCCCCTTTGATCTCAAATTACCTTAGTACTTTTGGGGAAATTAGTAAAACTCTTGAGGGGGAAAATTGATGAGGGAGGTTAATGAATTTGACTTTGCTTGCTGTGATTTTCCAGTGTATTTCCTGCTTTAGTACTTGTGATGAAAGTAAATGATTAACCAACAGGTAGCAGCACCATTCATCAGATAACACTTTTGTAGCACCATCTACCTACCCTATCTACTTAGCACTACCATTTTGTCTTCTTTATTATGGTGCATTTAGACTTGCAAACCCTTTTCAATCTTTTTCTTTTTACATGATGAATCTATCTATTTCTACCCTTATTACATCCAAGGGCTCAGATTAAACTGTTGAGCACCTTTTATTCACTCTACCTAGCTACTTATCTGCCAAGATTAAACCGTTTGGCTAGATATTTATTCTCTAATCTAAAACATGAAATTGAAATATGACTAAGCCAAGTTTAAACAGTTTGACTTATTCATGAATTGTGGCAAAAGTTTCACAAGCTGCACACAATTATTTTATTACAATAGATGAAAAAAGTAGTGGCATTTAGACTTGCACACTGTCCTTGGTCTATTTTTGCTTGGGGTTCATTTCTTTCTCTTTTTGACCATTTTTATTCTTTTTACCCTTTGATTTTTCTTTTAGGGTATACCCTCTTTACATTTTTAAATTTTTTGATTTTTTGGTTTTTCAAGAATATGGAACACCTTTGCTCAAGTAAGAAGGTTTGAACATATTCCACACTTCCATCAAGACAATCATGAAAGATGAAACCTATTGATATAGGAGGCTAACACTGGCTCCACTTGGGGATGGCTTTTCCTTGTGGAAAGTCAAGAACAATAGATCAGATGCCTCAGAATGTCTTCAAACTGAAAGTAAGGAATTTTCCTTCTTCTGGTAGCTTTATTTACATATGATAGTAAAACTTTTTTGGAACTTAGGGCCTTCACTTCGGGCTTTAATTCCAAGAAGTCACCATCCAATCCAAACTGCAGTAACAAAAATATAACAAGCAAACAATATATTATGTACAAGTTAGGAACATTTAAACATTCTAGTAAATTGGATCAAAATAATGCTTAAGCATTCGACCATTGACTGGTCCTTCTTCAACTTCTGAATTGTCCAAGTCCTTCAAAAAATAAGTATTGTTTCCCCGCAAGGCATGGATGATATAAGGCCCTTTCCACAAGAAATCAAACTTCCCATGTTTCCCTTTTTCTTCTCTTCTAGAATCCCATCTTAGGACCTTGTCTCCTAATTGAAAATCCTCTGCTTTAGTCCTTTTATCAAACATTTTCTTTAGTTTTTCCTGTAAGACTTGTGATCTTTGGTATACCTCTTCTCTGGTTTGTTGCAGGTGGATTGTCTGATTAATTCTTCTTTGAATGTCATTTGGCTCCACTTGAGCCTCTTGAAGTAATTTCATCACAGGGATTCCTAATGATGATGGGAATCTTGCCTCCAAACCATAAACTAATTCATAAGGACTAGTCCCAATGGATTTCTTGGTTGTAAGTCTGTTTGCCCATAATGCATAGGTCAGTTTCTTATGCCAGTTCTTTTTATTCTCCTCCAACAATTTCTTAATGATATTGATCAAACTCTTATTGGAGGATTCTGCTAGTCCATTACCTTGGGGGTAATAGGCTGTTGAATGGCCTAGAGTAATATGATATTTATGGCAGAAATTTATCATTTTCTTTGATTTAAATGCAGCAACATTGTCTGTTATAATCTTTTCTGGACATCCGAATCTTGAAAGTATGTTGGTTTCAAGAAACCCTATGATTACAGAATCATTGGACTGTCTACATGGGATGGCTTCAATCCATTTGGTGAAATAGTCTGTAGCAGTTAAAATCCATCTATGTTGTCCCGAAGAAGGGGGGTGAATCTCTCCAATAAAATCTAAACCCCATTGTTGAAAGGGTCTCTCTGTGGAAACTGGTTTTAAAGGCAGAGGTAACAACTTTCTTTTACCCTCAAATATCTGACATTTGTGACAACTTGTTACAAATTTCTTTACATCAGAAAATAATGTTGGCCAGTAAAAACCAGCCCTTAAGATTTTGTCTGCAGTAGATTTCCAGTAAAGATGTCCTCCACAATCCCCTGCATGAAATTCATTAAGCACTTTATCACCTTCATCTTTTAAGAGACAATTCAATAAAATTCCTTCGTGATTCTTCCAAAATAAAGTGCTATCTAAAATACAATATTTCGAAGATGTCATCTTTAAAAATCTTTGCTTAGTTCTGGACAACCCTGGAGGAGCTTGCAAGTTTAAAAGAACATGAATTATATCAGTATACCAGGGTGAATCTAAGAAAGCTTGACTGATCTGGGGAGTCGCCATCTCCTGCTCGTTATCCAGTTCATTGATATCTAAGGCTTGGCAATTGGTTTCTGTCATAAGTTGTGCTAGGCCTTGGCCTTTTATCAGTTTGGTTGGTTTGATTTCAATATCATATTCCAAAATGGTAGCTATCCACTTACCTCGTTTACCTTCAATGCCATCTTGAGTCAAAATATCTTTAACTACTGCATTGGGCACATATGCTATCACATGAGAATATAATATGTAAACTCTAAAATCTTTGATTGCTTTTACCAATGCAAAAGCCTGTTTTTCCATAATATTGTACCTTAGAGGTGCATCCCTCAATGCTTTACTAAAAAATGCTATTGGCTTTTCACACCCTTGGTCATCTTTTTGAAGTAAAACAGCTGCAACAGTATGTTCAGAAGCAAATGAAAAAATAATAAAGTCTCTATCAAATTTAGGACTTGTCAAAACTGGTGTCCTTGTTAAAGCCATCTTAATTTCCTCGAATGATTGCTTGGCTTCTACAGTCCAGTCAATGCTTGAATCTTTTCTCAACATGTTAGTTAGTAATCTAAGTAACTCTGCTAGACTAGAAATAAATCTTCTCAAGAAGTTGATTTTTCCTATAAATGCTTGCAATTCTTTTATGTTTCTGGGGTGGGGTATTTGCAAAATTGCTTGAATTCTTTCAAGATCAATCCTAATGCCATCTTTAGAAATGATATGTCCTAAAAGCTTTCCTTCTTCCAAACCAAACAATGACTTTTTAGGGTTTAAAGAAATTCCATATTTTCTGCACTTTATAAATACTTGCCTTAGGTGACCTAAATGTTCTTGATCCGTTTTAGAGAAAACGGTCAAATCATCTAAGTAAATAACCAGAAAATCATGTATCTCTTTAGCAAAAGCAATGTCCATCGCTCTTTGAAAGGTAGCTCCTGCATTCTTGAGTCCAAATGGCATTTTGACATATTTAAACGTACCCCATGGTGTGGTAAATGTTGTTTTATCCTGATCATCAGGATGAACCAGGATCTGGTTGTACCCTGAAAATCCATCCAGTAGTGATATTCTCGAAGATCCCACTACCCTTTGCAGAATGTGATCCATTTTAGGTAGAGGATAGTTGTCTTTTAAAGAAACTTTATTCAAATTCCTTAAATCAACACACAGTCTGATTTCTCCTGTCTTTTTTCTGGTTGGTACTAGGTTAGAAACCCATTCTGAAAATCTGATAGGAGATATAATCCCCGCTTCAAACATTCTTTTGATTTCCTTTTCAATTGAGGGTAATAAAACAGGATTAATTCTCCTAAGCTTTTGTTTAAAAGGTTTCTGGTCTGGTTTCAAAGGTATAGTATGTTGAATGATGGATGTATCATAAGATTTGAGGTCTTCATAACTCCAAGCAAAGACATCCTGGAATTCTTTTAATAGTTCAACATATTTTACCTTCTGATCTTTTGGAAGAGATTTAGACAACTTAACAATTTTTGGATGTTCCGGTGTTCCTAAGTTGCATTCCTCCATATCGGCTTTAACAGGTTCCATTTTAGGTCTGAATGGAATATCATTTGAGTCAAATAGATCTTCCAAAGGTGTTAATCCTTTGGGTAATTGATTATCTTTTAAATTGATGATTTCTGTTTCATCTACGACCTCATCAAATTCCATTTGTTTCAAATTTTGCATGTCTTTTTTAGTGAATGCGGTTGGATGCAGCATATGAATTGCATTTTCTCTTGAAATTTCCATTTTTTGTTCTTTTTCTAGATCAATTTTATCAGCAGTCATGTCTTCATCTATATTACAGTTAGAAAACTCCTTCTGAAGTGTCAAAAAACTATTGATTTGATGGTTATTCACAAATACTTGCCAATTCAAAACATTGTCGGGTATTGCAGGCCTGTGTCTTATCTCAGCTGAAAACTGATGATTAGGATCAAAAGGCAACTTACATGTACTAGCAAACATTGCTAAACTGTGAGCATGCAAGTTTTGTTTCCGGGGAATCTTGGCAAGTTGGGCTTGTAGAAATGTGTTGAGAATCTCTACAACTGTCTCTCGGTATTGTTTCAGTCTCATGTCCTTTGTTGCACATTCTCCTTTAATTTGTTGGATAATTAGTTCAGAGTCGCCTATGATTGATACCCTAATGCCTCCTAACTTTTTGACATGTTTAAGCCCCAATAAAAGAGCTTCATACTCTGCCATGTTGTTAGTGCATTTGAAATTTAACCTATAAGCATGACCCTCTGCATGATTGTTCTCTACATTGTGTAACCAAATTCCAGCTCCTGCACCTAGTCTGTTTACCGAGCCATCAAACTCTAAATGCCATAGAATTTCATGTTCATAATCTTCATCAATTGTTTTAACAGATTTTCTGACAAGAGCTAGTTGTTTAGTTTTTTCAGGTTTTTCTTGGTCATCTGGTGTTTCTTTGTTTTCAGATATTTCTTCAATTTTGACAGTGGTTTTGTTTATGATTTCCTTTTCAGGAGCTCCTATTTCAGTAGGAAGATCCGACTCAGCATTGTATAAAATAAAAGAATCCATGTCAGAATGTACAGAATAAACCGGGAAGTTTTCAGGCTTCTCATGGCTACTCACTAAGTACTTCATCAAAGTTTCTCTATATAATCTTTTAGGCTGACCAAAAACTGAAATAGTTGCATAAGACATATCTAATTGAATAGATCCTCCAAGTTTAGCACCCCAAGACCTAGACAATAACATACCATATTTGGGTGGAATATCAGCGACTACTATGTCCATTAAAACAGACTTAGCAGGGTATTGGACCAAAGTGACACACAGATCTTTAATTAAACCTAAACATTTTACCTGACTGGAATCAAATGAAAACAAATCTTTGTAGGGTATAGTAATATCCAGATTCAATCTTTCCATTACTGCTTTTGGCATCAAATTGTGAGATGCTCCAGAATCAAGCATTGCATTATGGAGTATCTTGTCATGAACATTCAGGCTTACATAAAATGGAGGAGTTCCCCCACTTTCTGGTTTGCCATTAACCTAAGGGCCAAAAAGAATTTTGGGTTGATCATCAAGAATATTTACTGAATCATCCAATCCAGTAATATTAATGTTTAAAGACTTGGAAATCTGATTCCTATAGACATCATGTTTAGCCAATTCTGATAAAGGAACAGCTATCTTGAGTTTTCCTATTTCAGCTTCTAGATTAAAGGGTTTTTCTGTTTGAGCTTTAACGTTTTGCACAGTTGGATTTTCTCGGTTTACTGGATCTTCAATGTTTTTCTCTTTTTCATGAATGAAGTTTTGCTTTGAAGATGTTTCAGGACTAACTTCCACTGCTTCTTCTACAGTTCCTACTTGAGGAGATGTATTAGATCGCTGTTTGTCAATTAGTTGGTTGTCAGAGACATCTTCAATTATTGGATTTGAAAAACTAGGAGTTATCCTAGGCAAAATTTGTATTTGGGGAATGTTTTGTACAGGGGAAGTATTGTGTACAGGGGGAATGTTTTGTTTTCCTTTGACATTTTGTTTTGTGGTTTTCTGTTTATTTTTCTCTGGTACATCTATCCGTCTACTTCTCAAGTTGTACTGCTTATGAACCTCGTAGATTGCCGTGTCATAGCCTTCTTTGAAATCAAAAGTCTCACCTGAATGAGTGTGGAATGTTTCAAGGATATGATTCTCTTGATCATCCTGAGATAGGAAGATTTCTGATTCATCTTTGTCCTCATTGACATTGTTTATTTCTACATCTTCTGTAGGTCCTTCTGAGGTCGAACCTTCAACAAAGTTTTATTGGAAAGGTGGTCTAATGTTTTGATCAGGGATATTCTTTCCAATATTTTGGTTCAGATTCCTCCTAAAGTTTGGGTTTCTTGCAACATTCTGGTTATCAGTAGCAGACTTTCTTTCAATGGTTTCCACTCTATCACCTAATCTTTCCATACCTTTAATGATTACATCCAGCTTCTTTTCAAAAGCTAAAGGTTCTTCCTTCATAGGCATTCTTCTCTCTGCTCTTTCTCTGGCTCGTTTTTCTATCAGATTTGCTTCTACGCTCACCACTATGCTCTGCATTTCCTCTAGTGTTTGTGGAGCTCTTTCCCTAAGAGAATAAGCTATTTCAGAGTCAAAACCGTCTGGGAATTTGACCAACACGTTATTAGGTGGGGGTCTTAGATTCAGAGGAACCGCATGATATGATTCATTAAATCTAATGATGTAATCTAGTACGGTTTCATTTGGTCTTCTTCTTAATTTTTCAAATTCTGATAAGATCTGGAGAGGATCTTTCTTTTTCTCCCATCTGTTCAAAAATGCCCTATACAAAGCTTCTAGGTCAGCAATACTGTTCGGGGTGAGAGCCCTAAACCAAGTTCTAACTTCTACAGTAAGACTTTGTACAAAAATTCTCATACGGATATCATCAGTATCAATCTCATAAAACTCAAAGTAATCTGTCATCCTTTTGGTGTGTTGTTGAGCTGTGTAGGTGCCTGATCCGTCAAAAGGTGTGATTTTACTTTGGTAGTCTGGTGGTAAAGCTGGAGGGTTGGCTGGTAATATTAAAGGGGCATATCGATTGGCCATTGGAAGATAAAGTGGAGTAACAAGAGTAGCCGGTCTAGTAGGAGGAGATGGAGGTCTGACAGGTGTTTGAAAAGTGGCTGAGTTCGGAGATGCTTCAGTTATTACAGAAATGTTTGAGCTTTCTTCAAAGGCTTGCTCAGATTGAATGGAGTTATGAAATTCTATGTCAAGATGATGCGAAACAAATCTATATTGCAATTCTTCAATGAACCAAGGATCTGGAATCAACCTAGATAATTCAGTCTCAGAAAAATTTACAAACAAAGATGTTTCAAATCTCGCGTCAAAAGGAACGTCGTCAATATAAATAATTTTCACAGGACAAGATGCAGATCTAGAGAGTGGTCTAGAACTACCTGTACTTTCCTGACTTCCTCTTTCATAACTTTCTTGACTTCCTTGTCTTCTAAGAATCCTAGGGATCAGATTTGGATTTTCAAAAATTGGTGGTGGATTTGGGTCAGGGTTTGACCTAGTATGTCGAATCCTTTCTGAAGCCAGTTTTGTTAGAATATGTGTTTTTGAATTTTGGGTTTTACTTGAAAAATAAATACAACTTCTACAAATTCTTTAAGAAATACTGATATGTGATTAAGATTTCCTCAAAGATCTGTTTAAACTAGAGATTCTGATTGAAAAATTTGAAACTAAGATTCAATTTATAAGCTAAATCAGAGATAGACTGAAACAACATTTATTTACTTTTGCAATTGCATAGCAAAAGCAATTTCAAAGGCTTCCTGGCTGATTTTCAGACTCTGTCTGTAGCTTATGAATCAAAAGATAGTATCAATAAAAATGATTCAGATTCCCCAGTATGGTCGCCACTATGTTATCACTCAGGTTTTCCTAGAAGTTGTGTAAGAGGAAAGTATACCCGAGGTAACCACAAACCAACCTTTTAGATGCAGAATCTAGCCAATCTGCATCCAGAGAGGGCTCTCTCTTTATGATTTATCTTTTTTTTTGAATGATTTTAGGCTAGTTATAGATTCAAAGTTTGTTTTGGGAAAATGGTGGAATCCACAAACTAAGGGCAAGGTTGAGGGCTTTCAGTCCATTGGGCTATGGAGTCTAAGGATGGCTTTACTGGATTTCTTTTCTTAACACAAGATGGTATTACAGGGCAAGATAGCTAGACAGAGAACAATCCTTAAAATTTAAAGTGGATGGATGGTCTTGAAGGGATGAAAGGCAACTAAGAATCTTTCACCATATTCAAGAGGAAGAAGAGAAATGATTACAAGAAAAGAGCAATGAAGGATTCTTTGTTACAGTAATCAACAATATTAATCAGCAAAACATGAGCAATTAAGAATTCATGCTTATAACTAATCCAGAAGAAAACATCGAGAATAATCACATTTGAAAACAGAGTACAATTAAGCAAATTCTGTTTCAATCCTTTATGTAAACTATTCAGAAACGGATACGATGATAGCATAAACTAATATAAAATTTAAACACAAGGGTTGGAAAACTTATTGAACTGAAGTCCAACACATGAATCCTGCAACAAGTCCAGTGCTTCAAAACGTCATCTAGTAAGCCACAAGTAAATTTGTCCAAAAGCTTTTTATTCCGAAAACCTCAATGTTACAGCAGAGTAATAGAATCCACCCTTCAAAACTCTATTTGAAGGCTTATTTATACAAAAATAATCTTAACAATCTTACTCTATCCTAGCCAATAATTCAGGCTGACTTAAAGCGTATTTACAACAAACAAGAGACTCATGGTCTCGAAAATAGAATAATGAGTAACGGCTGATGTGCTGTTCCTTTCTTCATGGACGTGCTAAGGATAAGTGCTCTAAATAGGGCTCTATGTTGTCCTTTGCGTATTCCTTTGACTTGTTGAATACTTTTACTTCTCACGGATACTCTTTACTCTTTCATCTGATACTCTTTCATCTGATACTCTTTCATCTGATACTCTTTCATCTGATACTCTTTTTTTACCATTTACTTAATAGTAAAGATAAACTTTTGTCCCGACAACATTTTTTACAAAATTTCCATCATTTCCTTCCACCACTGATCATCTGGTATCATTGTTCTTCTGAGCTTCCTTAAAGTTTCATCGGCTTCAGTAAGTTTATAAAAAGTGGGCTCGTTCGGAAATAGGTACTTTAACTCATGTTCCAGATGAAACAGATTTCTCACTTTTTCATAAATACTCTTCCCAGTTGGTACTGTAGGTTCTGATGAGCTAGTAGAACCTATACTAGTAGAACCTACATCTGTATGTTTAGCATGAGCTTTGATTCTTTTCTCATAAGTTTCCAAGTCTACTATTTGATCCTCTGTGAGCATGGGACTTGGCAAATCACTGTCCAGCAGAGTTTGAAATTTTTCTCTGAAAACGTTGATGTCGACCAAAATATTATTACACTTTCTTTCTAGATTTTGCATGAAAGTTCTCTTTGTAAAAATTCTCTTTGCCTCCAAAACTACACCTGTTCTGTCATCAATTCCTAGCAATGCTAGCTGTTGTTTTGTTCTTGAATTCAAAAACTGAATGAGCTGCTGGGCTAGCTCTGGCTTACCTCTTAATTCATGTCTAGTTTTGTTTATTTCCTCCTGGGCTACCTTGACTAACTCATTCTGTTCAAAAATAGCTTGAATGGAAGGCCAAATATCTCTTATTAAATTAATGATGTTGTCCCAAAGAATATCATTTATTTCATTCAGAGGCTTTTCCAGTGTAAGATCTTTTTGCAAAGCCTCAACCAATTTTTCCAACCTTTTTATTTCTCTGAGGTTGTCAGCTACTGTCTTTTTGGATGTGTCATATTTTTCCTCCAATTTTGTTAATTGTAATTTTACTTCTTGGAGTTCTGTGACCTTTAGCTGCAAACTCTCCATTTGTTTAATTAAATCATCATAATTCAAATTAGAAATATTCACCTGAGATGACTGTTCCTGTTGTCCTGTAGTATCTGCTGCTGAAGCCTGTTTGAGAATTTCCTGTTCCTGCAATGCCTTTTCCAGCTCCTTCTCGGTTTCATTTAGTCGCTCTGTCAAGTTTAAGAGCAACTCCATCATTTCTTCTTGTGAATTTCCTTTTATCATTTCCTGTGTCTGGGGGTGCCTTGAGGCTGGTATTTTCAACTGTTTTCTCAGTGCAGCTATATCATCCTCTTTCTTTTTTATCAGTGCCTCAATACCTTTAGTGTCTTTGGGATTGTGTCCCAAACCAATAATGATCTCTTCCAGGGACTTTATTCTATTGTCCTTGGCCTGTGAGGAGGCCCTTTCAATTTTCAATGTTGTAGCAGTATTATTCAAGGAATCTTGTAGTGTTAAAGCCGCCATGGCTTTGTTGGTGAGAGTGGAATAAACCATTTCCCCTGTTTGCCTATGAAGCTCTATCTGATCCAAGGGATGGATATCCTTTGCTAACACTTCAAAATTGGTTCTGATGTAATCTGTTGCTGAAGTTGGCTTTTGCACTTTAGCTTTGAAGTGGCTCATTTGCATTTTACCTTGTGAAAGATCAAATACTGACATCAACCTTTGCTGATTGTGAGGAGCCATCTTCATATACTGATCATAGACCTTCATTTTTAATGGTTCATTCCTGTTTTGATATCAAATTTAATAATTTTTGAATGTCTCCGTACCTATCTGCACCACAAAAGAAGATACTTCAGTGCTCAGTTGCTTTTGTATCCCTTTCTGGCTTATATTTGTTTCACTTGCTGTACCTGTTTGCTGACTATCTTCCCCGCCATCATCAAATATTTCATCTATGATCTCTACATCTGGAGGTAGATCAGATTTATGTTTTTTAGCTTGATAGACTTGTG
Organism: Pinus albicaulis; assembly: GCA_034641835.2. Taxonomy (NCBI): domain Eukaryota; kingdom Viridiplantae; phylum Streptophyta; class Pinopsida; order Pinales; family Pinaceae; genus Pinus; species Pinus albicaulis. Next base: position 511,161,858 of record CM076569.1, read on the forward strand.
GGGCTCCTTTTGAAGGTGTGGTATCTGGAGGTGACCTCTTTTTCCCTATTTCCACATTCAGTGGAGTTTGCATCTCTGGAGCTTGGATTTGCTTTGCTGGTGTTTGAGAAGCTTTAAATTGTTCTGGTGTTTTGGAACTCTGTGATTTTTCTGCCATGACCAGGGTTTCAATGACCTGAACTATAGGTTCTTTTCCTTTACCTTTAGGCTCTGCTGTTCCTGATGGGCTGTCTTCCTGTATAGCTTGTTGTAGAGTGGCTGTTGAAGATGTGCCGATATAGGGTACCTGCATTTGATCATATGTTTCTAGGTCAAATTTCTTCTCAGCATCTTTCATAAGTTTATTCAATTTGTCAGCTCCACTTCCTTCTTCAATAAGTGTTCCTTTAACCCATTCATCTTGATTTGCATACTGTTCTATGTCAGGAATTCTGTGATGTATATAAGGAGATGACTTATTTTTTAACCTTCTTTCACAAAAGAAACCAAAGGGGTCATAAGGGACCCAACGGAAAGATGTCTGGAATTTTCTCTCTAATATAAGTTCTGCATCTCTCTCAGCTTCTCTAGAATTGCAAATGGAAGGACCTAACTGGCTTTTGATCCTTAACTGTGCTTTCTTCTTTACATTGCAGAAATGGATTACATCTGAGTTATTCATCTGTCTAAAGTATTCCAAAGCAAAAATTCTCATTGGTACATATCTCGGTAACTTGAATGGATGTAATTCACATCCATAAATCCTGATAACTGTATGGTTTTGGTACAAGTACCAATCCCCAACTTTGTAACTTTTTGACAATTGCAGGGTCTTTCTTATCTCAGTACTAAGCCTGGGGGGAGAAACTCCTGTTAACAAGGTTGTAGCAAGATGTACAAATTGATCAATGAATTCTGAATAAGAGTAGGGAGAATCAGAGGACAAATGAATGATGGGGGACCAAAAAATAACAGACCTGGGATTACCTTTAGCATCAAGTTTCTAAACAGGGAAAGGGAATTTGTCTGAGTGATAGAAAATTATGAGGTGATAGATAACTGAGGAGTACTTGAACACTTTTTCATCATCTAGCCTTAAAAATTGATCATGGATTTTGTTGGCAATGAAGGAAGCATAGTCATACTTAATCTCAGGAGGTTGTCCAGGGGTGAAGATAGATAGCAAAGCCAGAGTTATCTCGTCAACATACTCACTGGTATTGAATCCTAAGACAAAGGATATTACATTCACAATAAGCCTTCCCAAATGATTGAAAAAACAAAAACCATAGGGGGGAGTCCCTTTTGGCTGATGCTCAGGTAACATGAAGTACCGACACATTGCTTTCAATTTTTCTGGAGTTAACAGTCTGGTTTTCTCAATTAGCCCTTCCATGGATAGAGGTGCTAATTCTTGTTCTGGCTCAAATTGTAACATAGCATTGATACCCTGAGGTGTTATAGGGAACAAAACACTTTGATCAGGAGCTAATACAGCTCTTTGTATGGGATCATAATTTGCATGACAATAATGAATGATTTCAGGGAAAACGTGAACTGTATGAATGAAATACCTTGGGAGATTGGATTCCCACAACCCTATAAGATCTTGCCCCTTTGAGTATTCGTCTCTGCAGCGACAGAAACTCAAACGGGGACTTTCCTCGAAATGCAGGTCTTTTATTTGGAAATCTTCATCTATGAGAGGCAAGTAGTCTAGGTCTCGGTGAGGAGCATTCAAAGGAGTGACGTTTAGAGCAGTAGGGGCCTCCATTTTGGTTCTTGTGGATTAAAAATGGAGGTTTCAGTTTTTCTTGCAGACCGGACGGGATATCGGACAAAAGAAGAAATTGGGACAAATTGCAGGTTTGGGAAGTAAATTCACAGGTTTTAACTCTTCAATGAGGACTCAGAGAGGATTTTTAACCACTTTTTCAGAGAAAAACACAAGAAACTAAGCTTAACTTGCAGTCGGGGTGCGGAATGATAAATACCTGTTTTTTAATGAAAACTGGTTCTTCAACAGGTAATGGACAATGGCAAGAACGTTCTTCAACACGGGCGCAGCGGAATTTCTGAGTAATTTGGTGTATTTGCAGTGAATTTTGAAATTTGCAGCGGGAGCTTAGTCTCTTTCGAAAACCAAAATAACTGAAAAAAACGCGAAAAATGGCTTAAAAACAAGTCAAAAAGGGTTTTTGTCGTTTTCGAGGTGATGACGTCATTCGACGTACGGGGTGACGTAAGGGAGTGGGGCCGGCGGTATTCGATAAGCGGTAAGCGGTGAGCCCGCACCGCTTATGGAGGAAAGCGGTAAAAATCGCAATGGCAGCGATTCCACAGGCTGCTTGCCACGTGGAATGCTGAATAGTCAAACCCGCTCATTCCCCGCTGGCTAAAAAACTCACATGCGATGGGCAGCGGGATTGATCGGGACCGTTAATCAATGGAGGAATGATCTGACGGCTGGAGGAAAGGGAAACTTGTGCGGTTTGGGAAGTGGGCCCGTCGAGGTTTAAACAAGCTTTGACGTGTAATTTAATCACCCCGGGGAGAAGCTAATAGGCGGGAATGGTTGTTAATTAGTCCAAATGACTAATTAACCCCGTGAATTTTATAAAATGAATTGCGGCGGGGTTTGGCCATGTGGAATACCACGTGGAATGCTGAGTATGGTGGCGCGGGATTCAGTCGTAATCTTTTCTTGTTTTTGGTGTTAAAACACATATGTTATGTGTTTAACGCTTTTCTTCATATATTTTATTATACGATGAATAAATTAATATAATTAATTCATCATAGGGGCGGAATGTATATATAAGGTTAGAGTTTTACCAAAGGGCTTTATAAAGCGGGGTATTTAAATGTGCGGGACTATATATACTTTGGTAAAACATTATTATAAGAGGGTTTTGGGGATATTTATTAGAAAAGGGAGTTATATATATAGGAAAAAGGATTTCACTAGGGATTTAATATAATAGAGTTAGGTGTTAGCATGAAAAAGGACAAGGAAAATCAAAACATCTTTGTATATCTAAGAAAGTGAAAACTTATGAAGTTAATTGCACATTTTTATCTTCAACACTTAAACTTAGAATAACAAGTTGTTTTGAGGAATTTTATGGAATGTTGCATCAGTTTCCTAAGTAAAATAGGATTTTACTTAGGAAAAAGTTAAAAATGGAAGATAATCAATGATGGATTATTTCAAGTGCTTAGGTTTTTTGATCATTAGGCCGAGGGTCAGGTCCCTCCAGAAGTCAAGGAAATGCCTTGAGCCCCTTTGATCTCAAATTACCTTAGTACTTTTGGGGAAATTAGTAAAACTCTTGAGGGGGAAAAATGATGAGGGAGGTTAATGAATTTGACTTTGCTTGCTGTGATTTTCCAGTGTATTTCCTGCCTTAGTACTTGTGATGAAAGTAAATGATTAACCAACATGTAGCAGCACCATTCATCAGATAACACTTTGCAGCACCATCTACCTACCCTATCTACTTAACACTACCATTTTCTCTTCTTTATTAGGGTGCATTTAGACTTGCAAACCCTTTTCAATCTTTTTTTCTTTTTTACATGATAAATCTATCTATTTCTACCCTTATTACATCCAAGGGCTCAGATTAAACTGTTGAGCACCTTTATTCACTCTACCTAGCTACTTATCTGCCAAGATTAAACTGTTTGGCTAGATATTTATTCTCTAATCTAAAACATGAAATTGAAATATGACTAAGCCAAGTTTAAACAGTTTGACTTATTCATGAATTGTGGCAAAAGTTTCACAAGCTGCACACAATTATTTTATTACAATAGATGAAAAAAAGTAGTGGCATTTAGACTTGCACACTTTCCTTGGTCTATTTTTGCTTGGGGTTCATTTCTTTCTCTTTTTTGACCATTTTTATTCTTTTTACCCTTTGATTTTTCTTTTAGGGTATACCCTCTTTACATTTTTTAAATTTTTGATTTTTTGGTTAAGCCCAGGCGATCCCTCATTGTAATCATCTCTTATCTCTTCATCATTAATAATATATATTTATCAAGTTTACCAGAGTTTTTATACTCCACAATCGTTGAACAATTATTCAAACCATTGCACCATTTCATTGTTGTTCAACCCATCACACAACACAATTTTATCTGGGATATGACTTGTGCACCAAATGAATCTAAATCTAGTTACTTTTTCAGTGTCATGACCTACGACCAGGAAATCACACCGAATATATTGGTTAATGCATCTATATTTTTTATTAGTCCTTACCATTATCTTCTGTAGGGTGACTTTTCACCTTCTCCGATATTTTCTGCAGGGTGACTTTTCACCTTCTCACAGCAGCACACTCCATCTCCCAATGTTGTACACGCTGTCCATATTCACAATGGTGTCGATTGTTCGAATAGCCACAATGGTGTCAATTGTTGACCGGTGTAACACGGAGTCGGGTTTGGGGGAGTGAGACGGAGCACAATGATACCGTTCTAAGCCAGGTAAGGAGGAGTAGGTGTGAGGGGAGTAACCAACTGTGAAACAGAAGGAGGAACCATGGAGCCTGAAGTGCATAGGCCGACTGTTAGGTGAAGCCGAGGGCGAGAGCTCGGTAGTCTCGGTAAAAATTACAGATACGACCCTCATCACTAGTAACAGTCACGATACCAGATTTCAATAAAACTAATGCATATGCAGAGGATAGACTCAGTGGTGTGGGAGATCATTGTAGGAGGCCAAAGAAGTGTAGGAAACAACCAAACACATACGATGGGAGTAGAGAATTTCAGTTGCAAAGAAACGCATAGAATAACATTTTGGGATGAAAACTGAAACGTTCACTTAGAATTTCACAATCGATGCAAGTGGTGCAGGTGTAGAATATTAAATTTATAAATGATGTGGTGCAGGTCTATAGCCTCAAAGGAAGGCACAACTGACATGCAGAGAGAAGCCACAAAACTAGTAGCTCAAACTGGAGCAGGGTCAGAATTCTCCCACTCTGATACCATGTTAAATACACACATGGTGTATGAGGAAAGCTAAACACACAAATAGAAAGATAGGCATTCGTTGCATCTTTATTACACATAGATGTACATTTATAATACAATGGTGTGACTCTTGGATTCATCTTCCAAGGTCATTTGGACTCCTTTGTGACTCTTCGCCTTCCACACCTACCCATAGAGGATTAGGTGTTTAACAAGTATCATGAATTTCTTCTATGTTCAGAGCTTTCAAAACTTGACATATATATACATTTTGAGTGACTAACTCAGTGAGTGGGACAGAGATTTTAATTTTGGAAATTTCACTCTCTAGGCTAAAGGGAACCTGATTTTTCAAAATGTTTGATTCAACCTTCTTAGTCACTAATTCATTAGCAAAATCAACTTGCTGATTTCTACTATTTACAACAGTTAAAATGGTTTTTTTCAGGAGTATTAGCTAAAATGCTAGTGCTTCTAGGGTCACCACTATGTTTTTCATTGATTTGGGTGTTCTTTTCCCTTCTTTGGATCAGAACTTTCAACCACTATTTTATGATTTTATGCTGTCCTTTTAGAAGTATTTTCAGGGCTGTTTTTGACAGAATTTTCAGAGGTTTTCTTCTTGGGATTTTATTGATTCTTTTTACTTCTTATGTCATATTTTTTAGGTGACCCTATGATGGCATTTTCAAATTCTGGATCATAGTATTAAGTTTCTGGTCTTCTGTCATCATAGGGTGTATATAGACCTTGTTTTCTTTCATAAATGAAATCAGAATCCTCATTGATTACTTCCAACATTTTTATGTTCTCATCCTCTGTTTTTTCATTTGTTTCTTCATCCTCATTAACATAATTTTCTTAGAAATAAGGTTTGATTTGTTGATCAACATCTCTTTGTCTATTCTGAGGTTTATTTCTCCTAAAGTTCTGATTTTGGTTTTGGGATTTATTTTTGTTTTAAGGAGCTGATTGATTTTCCCTAGATTGGGCTCTCTCATATATGCTCATTCTCTCCATCATCCTTTCCAGGTTTGATTCATATGTGGAAGGTGCAGTTTCATCCCTATATGATACCCTCTTCTCGGTCTTCATTCTAGCTCTTTTCTCAATCATATTTGTTTCCACACTAAGAGCTCCCTTCTGCATGTCTTCTAAAGTTAAGGGATCTCTTTCTCTTAGCTGATAGGCCATTTCAGGATCAAATCCTTTAGGGAATTTTGCCAAAGCTGAGCCTTGTGGAGGTTTCAAATCTGGGGGTAGTGTGTTATAAACACTATTAAATCTAGTGCAATAATCTTGAACACTTTCCCTAGTATTTCTCTTAAGGTTGTTATAATCTAAAAGTATTTGGAGAGGGTTCTTCCTAACTTGCCATTTTTTTATGAATGTTTGATGGAAATCTTGGAGATCATTGATAGTATGAGGGGTTAAGCCTTTGAACCATTTTCTTGCTTCTCCCCCTAAACTTTGAGCAAATAATATGAGTTTAATGGTCTCATCATCTATCTCATTTCTATCAAAATAGTCATTCATCTTGTCCACATGTATTTGAGCAGTAATGGAGCCACCAACATCATATAATGGGATCTTGGACTGATAGTCCTGTGGAAAATTGGCTAAAGGTAAAGGAAGGACTAGAGGAGCATACCATGCTGCCATGATAGGAGGTTGTGGAAAAAATGGGGGGTTTACAAGTGGAGGGTTTATGAAAGGAGGGTGAGGATGGAATGGAGTAGTTTGAACAATGGGTGTATGAATAACATAAGTGCTTGGACCAGCAAAAGACTTTTGAGCAGATCTAGGATGAGAAAAACCAAAGTTATGAATGAAATGAAGGTCAGGTGGGGTGGTTTCTCTGCGACTAGGATGTTCACCACTATGTTGGGGTGAGTGTGGAGACTCAAAGTTTATCTGATCTATATCATCAAGTGACCTAGTTCTGAATGGGTTTCTTAAGTCAACTTTTGTATCTTGTAGAGCTAAGAGATTTTCAAGGATAGTGTTAGCTCTATGAATTGGTATGACAACAGTTGAAGTCTTAGATTTAGGAGATTTCCTAAAGATTCTTTCTGGATTATCAAATATCTCAGGAGGATTTGGGTCAGGATAGGCTCTAGTGTAAATTCTTCTAGAAGCCACTATGTGGTGTTTTTAGACCCAATAATGAGAAAAGTTTAGCCAAATATGACAGTCGTTAAGAGGCTAACTAATCTTTTTCAAAGAAAAATCAATCTACAAAGTCTTCTTAACTGAGTTTCTATGATGTTATGATAAATGTTTTCCCAGTGGAGTTTTAGGAAAAACCAAAGGGGTCAATAGGCCTACTGAATACCAATGGAGTCACCAGGTGAAGGATTTTTACTTGTTTTCAAGGTTTGGTTGTTGTTCACCATAAAAAATTAATAATAACCAGTCCTGGTGACACTTGATTCATTTTTAAAAAAATAGGGGTTCTTTGAGTTGTGAAGTTATCTATTACTCAATATTGTTTTGTCCCCAGTACAGTCGCCAATATGTTAGGGTCTCTGTAATGCTGCAAAGCCTACATCAAAACCACTTTGGAATCCTAGGATCTAGCCCTCCTGGATTCAGAGAAGGATCTCTCTATATAAGTGTTTTCTAAAGATATGATCTTTATGCTTTATGATATGATATTAGGCTAGTTATGAAGTACAAGGGTTTTTGTTTGTTTTGGTTGGAATGGATACCATCAAAATGAAGGAAGTCTTTTTGAGGGGTAAAGGTGTGAGTAGGTTGAAATAATGGTTCAGCTAATAGGATAGGTAAGAAAAAATTTCAATACATTGGGCTATGGAGTCACAAAAGGATTTAATTGCACAACAAGTTTCAAGAGTGGTCCATGAGGAAATTCATCTATGTCAAAAGATTCTTTAGATTGATTTGTGATATGGAAACATAAAAAGTGTTGTGAAAGAAACAAACACAAGAAAAATAAAGGACAACCTAAGATCATGTAAGTACTTTTAAAGTAGCCTGCTTGTGGCATGCACTTAATGGAAAGACACAAAAGTAACCTAATATCAGGTAAGTACTTTTAAACTAGCCTGCTTTTGATATAATTTCAAGGGAAAACATTAAAAACAAAGAATAGCTTAAGATCAAGTAAGAAATTTCAATCTAAACTGCTTTCAGCATATTCTTAAAGGAAAACATTCATGATAAACATAAAAAGTAGCCTAAGATCAGGTAAGTACTTTTAAACAGGCCTGCTTTTGACATCCTCTTAAGGGAACTTTTCAAAGCAACTGTTGGAGAAGAAAATAGAGGATAGGGCTAACCATAGACTTCTCTAATTCAACTTTACTTAGCAGAATTTTCAAGAACTTTCAAAGATAATATCTCAAGCTAAACTCAGTAAACATGGGCTCACTAGCACTTCACTGGTTATACTCTATTGGATTATCCTCAAAACAACATTGGAAGAAAACATAAAGATAAAGATTTATCAGTGAGATTTAGGGTACTTGACAGTAAATCCTAATCTATATTTGTTGTTCTTTATCAGAGAAAGTGGGTATTATGGAAAACATGAGAAAAATGACAATTACAGTAAGAAAAACATTACCATTGACATAAACCACGATCCCATAAATCAGCTTGTGTATTACAGCTAAAAACTCTTTCTCAGTAATTGTGTAATTCAATTCGGCAGGTGACAAGTTTTTGCTAGTAAAATAGATGGCATAGGATTGTTTGTCTTCCTCTTGTCCTAAAGCCGCACCAATAGCAATATTTGAGGCATCATAGGAAATATGAAATGGTAGGGACTAGTTTGGTCCTCTCAAAACTGGTGCCTATACTAATTTTTCCTTCAATGTCTTAAAGGACTGTTGGTAAGTTGTGGACCAAAAAAACTCACTATCCTTGGCTAGAATTCTGAAAAGGGGGGTAGCTATCCTGGAAAATTTCTCAATGAATCTCCTATAGTAGCTTGCATGTCCTAGAATGCCTCTCACTTCCCTTTGATTTTTGGGTGCAGGAAGACTCAAAATAATCTCTATCTTAGCGAGGCCAACCTAGATACCTTTGTCAGAGACAAGATGTCCAGGCTCCACCCATTCCTTGCACATTAATCTGCATTTCTTAACACTCAAGGCAATATGGGCTTCTTGGCAACGAAGAAGCAATTTTTCTAGATTCTTGAGGGCCTCCTAAAATGAATCACTAAACACAGAAAAGTCATCCATATAAATTTCTACACACTCAATGTCAGAGAAAATAGCCAAGACTTCCCTTTGAAAGGTACTAGGGGCATTACATAGCACAAAGGGAAGGACTCGGTAAGAAAATGTACCCCATGGACATGTAAAATTGGTTTTTTCTTGATCCTTGGGTGGAATATGTATCTGGTTATAACCACTAAAGGCATCTAGAAAAGAGAAGTACTTCTTACCTGCAAGGGTATCGAGCACCTGATTGATGAAAGGAAGGGGGAAGTAGTCTTTGAGAGTGGCTTTGTTTAATTCTATGTAGTCAATGCAAATGTGCCATCTCCTATCTTTCTATGGGACTAATACCAATGGAGAGGCCCACTGGCTATCGGAAATGGGATAGATAAAAGCAACATCCAAGAGTTTATGCAATTATTCCTTTATAACATCTCTTAGAGCTGGATTCATATGCCTTTGAGGTTGTCGGATAGGTCTGGCTCCATCCTGAATATAGATATGATGTGTACAGGTTTCAGGAGGGATGCCTTTCATATCTTCATAACCCCATGCAAAGGAATCAAGATGGTTTCGTAACAAGTTCACAAGTTTCTCTTGTTGTGATGAGTCCAGATCTGAACTAATATGCAAGGATTTGCTCGGACTAATCTCAACAAGAGTGGTATCAGGCTCAAGATCACTTAGAGGTGTGGTCAGAGATAGTGGTGAGGAAGTATGAGAGTCGTGACTCTCCTGAAAATCTAAACTAAAGATTTGGCTCAATGGCTCAAAATTAGGCATAATGTCTAGATTGTTCGGGAAGTCTTGAATCTCACCTTCTTGCGAGGACTCAACATAATGATGTATCAAGGAAACAGACTGAGTCTCCTCATCACTATTGTAATATAACAACAAAGTGTCTCAGAGGTCCTTAATGGATCTAGTGGATGGATACAAGGTGACCTTTTTCCTAGAATCTCCATGGGAAATATACACATCACCAAAACAACATCCAATATAGGCATCGACTGTAGCAAGCCATGGTCGTCCCAAGATCAAGGGATGCCCTCCCACCAAATTCTTTGGCTGAAGGAAAATGAAATACACGGGATATTCCCAAGGATTTAATGAAACGATCACATCATCCAACACCCCTTCTGGCTTGATTTTAGATATATATTTCAATTCAAGCACAGTGGGAGTAGGACGAAGATGAGAAAATCCAAGTTGATCCATGGTTTGCTTGGTCATGAAATTAATGGCTGCCCCCAGGTCTATAAGTATATTAGATACAAGGACATCACCTATCTAAATAGAGACAACAGGGTTTCCAGGATCAGTATATTTCTCCATGGACACACATCCCGTCAACAACTTTGCTGCTCTACCAAAAAATTGAATAGTTTGAGGCTCCAATATTCTCCTTCCTGGCTTCTTGAGGCAAAGTTCCCTAATGATATTGGCACATATGGGGATATATTTGATAGCTTGGAGCAAATTTACCTTTATGAAAAGGTTCCTAGGCTTAGAAGCCAAGCTAGACTCAGGAATAGGGTCATTCTTCTCCACAACTAGCCTCTCTGGAAAGGGAGGCTGATTGGAAGAAGATGGAAAAGACTCGAAAGGTGTAGGGATAGGATGAATGGTGACACCTCTCATAGAATGGTTAGGATTTTCCTCCTCCCCTTTCTCCTCGATAATCACCATGGGCTACTTCTGCTTTGCTGAGGTTACCTTCTTCCCTGATCTCAATTGGAGATCATTGAATCCAACTAGCATAGACTGGTATTTGAATGATGAAAGTGGGTTCATGGAATGGATCATTTGTACTGCTTTGTTATTAGGATTGGTTAGAGGTTGAGTAGGCAGCTGAGGAGGTCAAAACGGTGGAGGTAAAGGCAATGGTAGTGTAGGCTCACTCAGCTGAGGTAATGACGGTTGAGGAATTAGGTAAGGTGCATATGTAGGTGGGTATGATTGCATAGGTGATAGATAGGAATGGTGTGAATGTTTTGGCCCTCTCCATCCTTGTTGCCCAGATTGAGAGGTGTTGACACCTAATCCTATGGGATGGGTGTGGATATGTATTTTTGTATAATAAATAATAGTAGGAAATAAGGAAGGCCAAGAGTCATTGGGAGAGGAATCCCAATAGCCTCACCTCCATGTATAAATGCATGTAGATTCTTCAGCTAATAACACATTCTGATTTGAGGAGTTACCTCCTGGTTTGACATGGTATCAGAGCCAGTCCCACTATTGGCATTTCTGCCTGTGATGTAACTCCCTCTCCTTTGCTCAGTTAATTTTTTATTAATAGTTTTTTCTGCTCCTTATTGCTAGACTGAAATTCTACATTTTTTTTTCTATTTCTGCAATTCTACAGTCTCTGACTTCTGCAGGTTCAACTCTTACAATATCTGAGTATTTTGCAGCCCCTGCAATTTCTGCAGTTCTTGCAACTCAGCACCTGCAACTGCCATTTCAGTTTTTTTGTAACGCCCTCACTTCTCCCTCACCTACCCAACACCCCTCACACTTCCCTCACCTACCCAACGCCCCTCACACTTCCCTCATCTGCCCATACGCCGCTCTACCGCACCTGCAACTCTGCAATTCAACCTGCGCATCTCCAACACTCCTCTACAGCGTTCAATCCTCCCACACATCTTGGCACTCTATGCCCACCCAACCTCACACTCAACAGCTCACATTAATCTGCCTAACGCATACACCATCACTTCTCATGCACCATACTATTTCCGCCCCACCATTTGTATACAATAGCTACCACGACGACAACGTCCTTCCAGCGGTAGAACCAGAAGCGTTATTTCATTTTTTCCATCGAAAGGCCATTGGCTCTCGAGGAAAGGCCAAGCTTTGAACGGACGCAAAATGTAAATGGCGGCCTCTGGCTTTGACCGTCGTTCATTAATCATTCCTGTTTTCCAAACTCGAGTAGACTGGAAGTAGGAAGCACCATGTTTATTCACACGTCGATACTGCATCCAGTAATACCAACGCTGTCCATATATACCGCCTTATATTTAATACAACATTCCATATATATTAATACAGCATTCCATATATATTAAACGCCGTCCATTGATATTAATACGCTTTCCATTGATATTAATACGCCGTCCATTGTATATTTAAACGTTGTCCATTGATATTAATACGTTGTCCATTGATATTAATACGCTGTCCATTGTATATTTAAACGCTGTCCATTGATATTAATACGTTGTCCATTGTATATTTAACCACCGCCCATCCATTTGCTTGTATTCATATTTAACCACCGCCCCTCCCACTATCATATCACTTCACATTCATAATACCACCCTTCCACTTCACAATACCGTCCTCCCATAACATTCCATATCGACCTACCATACAATTTTTTTTCCCAAACAAAAAAATATATATACATATATATATATATATATATATATATATATATATATATATATATATATATATATATATATATATATATATATATATATATATATATATATATATATATATATATATATATATATATATATATATATATATATATATATATATATATATATATATATATATTATAATCTTTTTTTATAAAGATTTTTTTTAAATTCAGAGTATTTTTCCAGCAAGACTTTTTGTCCCCTTTAATTGAGCAAATTTCAAGAGTTGACAGTTTTTATAGCAGAAAATATATATACATATATTTTTTTTGGTGCAGAATTTAGTTTTTCTAGAAAAGAGTTTTTTTAAATTCAGAGTATTTTTCCAGCAAGAGTTTTTGTCCCCTTTAATTGAGCAAATTTCAAGAGTTGAAAGTTTTATAGCAGAAATTTTTCCTCTTCAGAAGATTTTTTTCCAGCAATCTAATGCATTATCTCATCTCTATTGTTGGGGTGGTTCTCTCCGGCAAAGAGAACTATCTTGAATGGTCTCGGAAGATTAAACACACACTCATTTTTAATGGGCTGTGGAAAGGAATCTGTGAAGGACAAGAAGAAAATCCACCAGCAAAGCCCACTTCAGACAAAGAGCTTGCCATTTGGGAAAATAAGAACTGCAAGGCCTATGCCTTGATTGCAGCTTCCGTAAGTGAAGAGGTGAGTCACCATATTTCATCATTCTCAAATGCCTATGATGCCTTGAAGAAGCTAAAAGAACTCTATGACTCACATTCAGAATTAGAAAATGTTCAATTGATGATTAAGCTGTTCAGTCTTGAAATGAAGAATGATGATCCCCTTGCTTTAGCTTCAGAAGTAAGATCTATAATGCATGAAATTGAAAACACTGGTGTAAAAATGGACATATCTCTCATAGCATATGTTAAGGCATTATATCCGACTTACTCACATTATCTTGAGTCTTTGCAAGCAAGTGGAAACCTTGAGCATATCACCTTTGATACACTTGAGAAAAAGTTTGCAGAAAGAGAGCAAGCTTTCGAGAAGATGACAGTCCCTTTGTCTTCCAAAGAGGCTGCATACTTGGCACATAGAGAAAAGAGTCATGCTCCAGATTCATTCAGAGGAAGAGGTGGCAGAAGAGGAAGAGGAAGAAGAAACTTCACAGAAAGGGGGGGTAGACAATCTGACAAATCCAATCTTCATTGCACACGTTGCAATAAAGATGGACATGATGCATCCAAATGCAAAACACCTTGGGAGAAAATTGAGCAGCAAAGAAATCAAGACAAAGGTAAAACTAATGACAAAGACAAAGGTAAAGCACCTGAATCCGCTCACTATGTTCTAGCACATTGTAACAATGGAGTAACTGAAAACCTATTTGATGTTTCATTTACTTCATGGAGAGATGATTCGTTGCTAGATTCAGGAGCAACATGTCACATGACATTTAGAAAAGATTTTTTTGAAGAATTCACTGACAAAGTTGATGGAGCAGTATATTTCGCAGATAAATCCAAACTCAAGCCATCAGGGCTTGGCACAGTCAGGCTTAAACTGCCTGGTCTTCCTGATCATATCCTACATGAGGTTTTATACCTCCCTGAGTTGAAGAGAAACTTGTTGTCCCTGGTCGAAATCCGGTAGCAAGGACACTCAATTCACTTGTTTGATGGCAAGGCAGAGGTCAGAAAAGCATCAGATCACTCACTTGTCATGGAGGGAATAGAAGAAGGGAGACTCTTGAAGCTGAAAGGTTCATCCGCTCATGCTCAAAACTTTGCATTCAGTTCACATCATGATGAAGGTACATTCCCATCAAGTCTTTTATGGCATGCTAGATTTGGACACTTAAACTATGAAAGCCTTCGTTTGTTGAAGAAAAATGGTGTTAATGGATTGCCTACAATTCCTAGAAAACCTAAGGAATGTGATGCTTGTATTCTAGGAAAGCATAGCAAACAGCCATTTCATGATTCACACTCCAGAGCACATAGAAAACTTGAGCTTGTTCATTCAGATTTATGTGGCCCTATGCCTATTGCTTCTGCAAATGGAAACAAATACATGATGACATTTATTGATGACTACAACAGAATGTGTTGGATTTACTTACTGAAGAATAAGTCTGATGCTTTTCAAACTTTCAAGAATTTTCATTCATGGATTGAAAATGATGCACAAACACATATTGGCTCTCTACGTACTGATAATGGAAAAGAATACACTTCAAACGAATTTGAAAATTATCTTCGTCAACATGGAATCAAACATCAAACAACTGTGCCATATAATCCACAACAGAACGGTGTAGCCGAAAGAATGAACAGAACCATTTTAAATATGGTCCGCTCCATGTTATTTTTCAAGAATGTAAAATTGATGTTTTGGGCTGATGCAGTTCTATGTGCTGTTTACATAAAGAATAGGTGTCCTTCAAGTTCAATTAGAAACAAAACTCTTTTTGAAATGTGGCATGGCCACATTCCTTCGGTAAAGCATTTCAGGGTCTTTGGGTCCACCTGTTATGCCTTGATACCCAAGGGTCAAAGAAACAAACTTGGTGCTAGAAGCAGAAAATGTATCTTCTTGGGGTACTCCAATACCTCCAAAGGATATCGTCTCTATGATGAAGCAAATAAGAAGTTTGTGATAGCAAGAGATGTCATATTTCTTGAATCTTCCAAGAGTGACAAGGTTGTTGAGCGGCAACTTGATCGCCTGGACAGATTCACACATGCAAAGTCTTTCCAATAATTTGATAATGTGATTCCACACCTTGAAGGGGGGATTCCGATATTGAATCAAACTGTGGAATCATATCCTGAAGCACTCTCTCCCCCACATGAAGAAACAACCACGAATGACACATTGGATGATGTGATTGACAGAATTGGGAGATTGAATCTTGAATCAATCCCAACTCAGTCAAATGACCAGCCTGGGCCATCTCAGAAAGGTCCTCCCAAATGGTTGATAAAGACACTGGAGAATGTTCATCCTGATGAGGTTGGAAAAACAGGAACAAGAAGTTCCACTCAACAAATCGAAGGTAATGTAGATAATTCTGATTCTCCTGTTGATATGGATATTGCTTATAACTGTGAATTGAGTTTGTCTATAGATCATGAACCAACTTCCTTCAAAGAAGCCGCTTCTCATGATGAATGGAAAGAAGCGATGCAGAAGGAGTATGATGCCTTGATAAAGAATGGCACTTGGAAGCTGGTTGATCCGCCTTTGGGAACGAAACCAATTGGTTGTAAGTGGGTCTACAAAAACAAGTACAAAGCAGACGGCTCACTTGAAAAGCATAAGGCCAGGCTTGTGGCAAAAGGATTCGCACAAAAAGAAGGAGTTGATTATGAAGAAAATTTTGCTCCCACAGCAAAATGGACCACCATCCGGACTCTCTTTGCCTTAGCAGCTCAGAATGGATGGAAATTCCATCAGATGGATGTAAAAACAACCTTCTTGAATGGAGATCTAAAGGAGAAAGTTTATATGTCCCAGCCAGAAGGATTTGTTGTAAAGGGTCAAGAAAACAAAGTTTGCAAACTTGTAAAATCCTTATATGGCCTCAAGCAAGCACCACGAGCCTGGTATGAGAAATTGACTGAGCATCTTCTGAAACTTGACTTCAAACATTTTGATCTTGATGATGCAACTTTGTTTGTCAAGAAAGTTGGAAAAACAGTTGTATATCTTGTGGTATATGTAGATGATCTTTTGATAACAGGAAACAATGAGAGCTATATTGCATCCATGAAGAAATAGTTGAAGAAAGGTTTTGAAATGACTGATTTGGGTCATGTTCATTACTATTTGGGTATTGAAGTAATTCAACATCCTAAATTCATATTTCTTTCTCAAAAGAAGTACATTGGAGATCTCTTGAACAAATTTGGCATGGATGATTGTAAACCCTTAAGCACTCCAATGGAACAAAACTTGAAGCTCACATCTATTGAAGGAAAGGAATTTGAGGATGCAACTAAGTATAGACAACTTGTAGGAAGTCTTATCTATCTGACCACCACCAGACCTGACATTTCATTTGCTGTTGGAATCCTCTCAAGGTTCATGCAAAAACCTTGTGAAGGACATTGGTCTGCTGCAAAAAGAGTGTTAAGGTATTTGAAGGGGACTCAAGACTTTGGACTCAAATATACACAGGTAGGCGACTTCAGCTTGATCGGATACTCTGATTCAGACTTTGATGGCGACAAAGAAACAAGGGTGTCTACTACAGGTTACACCATGAGTCTTGGATCAGGAGCTGTCTCATGGAGATCACGCAAACAGTCAGTTCCAGCAGATTCCACGACCGAGGCAGAATATGTGGCAGCAGCTGAAGCAACAAAAGAAATTGTGTGGCTCCGAAAAATCCTGGAAGATTTGCAGATGAAACAAATGCACTCCACTCCACTCATGATCAACAACACTTCTGCAATAAATTTGGCCAAGAACCCAAAGTTCCATGATCAAACAAAGCACATCAATACAAAGTACCATCTAATTCGACATCATGTTCAGGCCAAAACCATCCATCTACATCATTGTTCCACAAATGAGCAAACTGCTGACATCTTCACCAAAGCACTTGGAAGAGAAAAGTTTGAAAAGTTCAAATCGATG
This sequence comes from Pinus albicaulis, assembly GCA_034641835.2. Taxonomy (NCBI): domain Eukaryota; kingdom Viridiplantae; phylum Streptophyta; class Pinopsida; order Pinales; family Pinaceae; genus Pinus; species Pinus albicaulis. Next base: position 511,179,061 of record CM076569.1, read on the forward strand.
CTTGGACTCACCAACATCCCTTCGGATTAAAGGGGGGAATGTTGACACCTAATCCTATGGGATGGGTGTGGATATTTAATTTTGTATAATAAATAATATTGGGAAATAAGGAAGGCCAAGAGTCATTGGGAGATGAATCCCAATAGCCTCACCTCCATGTATAAATGCATGTAGATTCTTCACTAATAACACATTCATTTCTGAGGAGTTACCTCTGGTTTGACAAATTTATTACTAGTGCCGCTTTAATTCAATCAAAATTAAAATTATGATAGGCCTCTTAGTACCTCACAAAATAGGTCACGCTCAATGAAAAATAATTAATTAAATTTGGAAATTATGTCTACCTACTAAACCAGTTTTTGTTTTTTTCTTCCAAAATTCAAATTTAAATTCAAATTTGAGGTTGGTTTCATATTTTTATTTAGTTGACTTGTCAAGAAATTTCCTTCTCCTCCTATATATAGGGGACTCAAATCCTCCATGCTAAGAGTGCAATATTTATGCTATCTTCTCATGGATATTTTCCATGCTATGTGGACTTTAAGTAGTCTTGATTATTTGAACCAAGTGTTCAAGCTCAGAGGACTCTTGGGTTATCGTATTTGGTTTTTCAAGGAGACAAATCTAGAGGGTTCTAAGGCATATATCATCGAGAACATGTGCTACATCAAGGTGATTTTATTGACCTTGTGAGGCGAGGTCTTTTTTAGGCCAATCAACCCCTCTATGACACCTTGGTGAGACCATTTTTCAGAGGGCCACTGGTAATCCCTGAGGGAGATCTTCGAGGAAACACATAAAGAGTCAAGCATTTTGCGACCTTTCTCAAGACTTTTTGTCCAATTTGGAGCCTACTTAATGTCTATCTTTATTCTTAAGGATTTGATCAGAGGAAACTATTTAAGTGAATTTGTTGACATTCTAGTGCTTACATCCGAGGCATCTTTCCGTAGGCAAACCGTGTTACAACCTTGTTGGATCTGAGGCCTAAGTACTATTCACCTATGGGAGATCAATTGTATGGAAGTCTAGATACCTCAACTTTGTTTTTTACCATCTCATCCCTAGATTGACATTGCTTGAGAGGCTTTCCCACACAAAATTAAGGGTTATTTCACACATTGGTTTATGGTAGCATTTTGGCATAATCTCAGTCTTCTTTGTGGAAAATTCCACCTCAAATTCAAATGACAATTTTATGGAAGATTTTAACACATTTTTTTATTGAAATCTCAAGGTAAGTGTTTGCATCAATTTGTAGTTGCCTTAGCCACTCCTAAAACATCCTTCAAGTGAGGCATAATGATATTACTCTCATGACTCCAGTGTTGGTACCATTTTTTGTATTGGAAACATCTCGTGTAGTATAATTTCACTATCATTTTCGTGCCATTTAAGAATATCTTCAAAGTTATTTTTAAGGTCAAACCTATCAAAGTACTTGGCCTCGGTGAGGCTCTAAGAAAACTCCGATCAATTTTAGGCCACCCATTCCTGGAATAGTCTTATTTTATCATCATTGAAAAGGGCTTCATCTATAGCACAGGATCCATATATTAAAGGCATGGAAGACTTTCACAGAGCATCAAATATTTTGAACTGGGAAACAGAAGAGAATTGGAAAAAAAGATAGTGGGAAGATAAGGTTCATATGAGTGGCATACATATTCAATAATTAGTGGCACATTATATGAGTACCGCCACGTTCTCATTTTCTTTTTTATAAAATATTTTTAGCCTTGCACTAGCTAAAAATATTTCTTTAAACTCCGTGATTTTTTTGTATAAAAAACCTATTATTAAATCATTTCAAATTATATGTTGTTTTACTTTTGGGTTTTCCAAAGTGTTAAATTCCATTTTTAGATTGTTATATTGAAAATTACAATTTAAACTCACCTGACATTTCACAAAAATCATATGGCCATTAAACAATGCAAACAACAATAATTTTTCAGAATCTCGTGAACAGAGGAAATGCCAAAAACAAAAGAATTGTACCAACTGAGCTATGTAGAGAATAATATGCAATTGTATTTCCTATTCAATTGAGAGTAGCAATTCAAATAAAAAGTAGTTACACCAAAATTTGGTAATGAGGTCTCTCGGATCCGTGATGCCATATGGAAAAGGTCACAGATGGGATTGATGGCAAACATAAGTGAAAAATACTCAATGTGTTTCTTTGCAAAGTATAAATGGACAAATTAGAAATGATAGAGCCTTGAAAGTCTGAATATTTAAGGTTTGTATGGGTTGCCTAACATATGGAGTGGGACTTATGGATATTAACCAATAACCATAACGCAAGTTTCAATCCGCTCACTAGTCTGCCATTAAAGTAAATGTATCCATCCGTGATGTAGCGTAGAAAGACATGGCTCAACGCTCTTATTGCTCAGCAATTCAGACATGCTAAAATTATCTCAATTTCGTAGAGTCAGAAAGCTACTCTAAATTTCCAATACGGCAGGGCATGGAAATATACGGAAATTTTTAGTAAATACTAAAAACCAAATTAAACAATGACTAAATGAAACCGTATATCCAACTTTAACTATTATTAATCTTACAAATGATAAGTATATCGTGTTTGGTATGAAAATTGTTTATATCGAGTAAGATTTTTTTCTAGAGTTAAGAGTTTTTTTTATCGGATTCTAAAGAAACAGACAATCGCAATATCTTACCACGCTTCATTTTTTTAACATTTTTAGCTCACAGCTTAAGACCACGTTTCATAAGTTGGAAGACCGACGCTTCTAAACATCTAAGAGTGATCGATTATTTTTTAAATATTTTTTATTGCTTCGCCGAAAGAAGGACGCTCTGGAAGCGCCTAAGACCCGACGCTTCAACGCCTAGTATAACGCCTCTTTTTTTTAAATATTTTACCGCTTCTTCCGGAAAAATGACGCTCATAAACGCTTCAAGTGTGATGTCTAAACGCTAAATTTGCGAGAAAGCTGTGTGAAAATTTGATAACGCCGGAAGATTGACGCTAAACGCCTTAAGAGGTAATGTTTAATTGGCGACGCATATGGATCGTCAAAGACCGACGCTTTGGAAAACATCTAAGAGCTTTGATGATTGGAAAACGCCTAAGAGTCAATTATTGGAAAACGCCGAAGAGCGACACATTTGTTTGAACGCCGGAAAAAGTGTCACTCTTCCACACTTTATTGAAGTGTCAAAATCAGATGTAATTTCAACCACGTTTGCCCGCTCAAATCATACTTTGCGATCATGTGTTGGGGATTAGTGGTTGAGTGGTCATTGGAATGGGCAAATATACTATGCGTAAGAGGGGCAAATACTTGGGAATCCCGATTGAGATAGCATAGTTACATCTTCCCCCGTGTCATGATTGGCCACTTTCCATCACACATTGCAACCCATATTCTGCTCCTCCATTCTTTCGGGTTCAACTTATCATGAGTTCTTAGATTTTAAACTCCATATATCCACATACCTAAGTAGGGCCCAATAAAATTTAACCTAGGAGGTTGATGAACCTAAATAATTATAGAGAGCATGTCATGGCCACAAAAAACAAAAACAAAGAAAATAAAAAATGCAAAATATGGTCGTAATAAGCAAAATTAAAATAATATGAAACAATTCTAGCATGAGCTCATTTCACTCATACCACCATCACCAATTCCTAAGCACATGTTGTCAAAAGAAGGGAACCCTTTTGCATGTCCCAACCTCAATGAAAAATTAACCAATCATCACTTCAGTGGGTAATAAAATTGCTACATCATTCAAAGCAAGCACCAACCCTGAGCTATGAGCATTCATACAAAAAAATCAAGAATAAGTAAAAGACACACAAGAGGGGTGGAAAAACAAAGCACAGAGTTATATGTTAGGTCCCTATAATAGTAGCTCTATATTGAGTATTCTGCGCCTATAAAACCCCATATTGCTATTGGTTGTGCCCATAGAAGCAATATTTTTATCACAGTCTTTACATTATTGCCATATGTAGACCCCGATTATACAGCGAATCTCTTTAGACTCCGCATATATACCATGAGTTTTACTAATTGTATCATATAATAATTTTTTCATTTATCACAAAGGATGAGGGTTTCCTCCTCGAGAATGTTTATTTCTGTCATGATTCACCTTTGTTTTTTTATCCGTTACATAACATTTGGTATCAGCAGCTAAGATGGAGTTGGTTTGAATGATACTAAAGTGGACATGGCAAGCTTGAAGGATGAGTATTTTATATGGTTATCAGAAACTACTCTATAAGCCAGGACAAAACTTTTCTGATGGAGAGGGCATGTTAGGTCCCTATAGAAAGAGGCATGGATTTTATTTACACAATTTGGCTAAAGGATGGCCCCAAGTTTAGAAAGGATGTCAATCCCAGAAATTTTAAGTGTCAATCAATCCTGAGGCACTTAAAAACACTTAATCAGTTGATGATTCAAACTCTTCAATCGAGCTCCTTGTGTCCCATGTTAGGAGTTCATCGAGTTTAAAAGCTGTGAATTTTTAAATTTATGTAAGATTACTAATGACATGTAAAATTTGTAAATCAAAGGTTTAAAGTAAAAAGAAATTACTAATTAAAATTTGAATGAGGGAATTAAATAATGTTGTGATTAATTTCTCATTACATTTCTACATTTGTATAGATTTGAAAAGTGATCTATCCTTCTCAATTTGAAATTGTAATATTCTTTATATATATAATTAGTAAACTTAAAAAAGTATTTTTAATATTATTTAAATTTTCAATGTTATAATTTAAATGTAATAAATTCATTCAACATTCACAAACACATAGATGGAACAAATTAACCTGCTGTTGTGTGGCAAGACAGCCATACTTCAAACAAATGCCCAGATGGTGAAGAATCCAAAAATAGAGGCAAGAAATCACAAATTTCTAATAAAAACAAAAGAAAGTTGAAATAAAATAGAGACCCAAAATGTTGTGTATGAGATATCTAGGAATCTGCCAAAATCCAATCATTGTCCAAATGTTGTGATTTGTGAACAAATTCAACAACAACAATTTGAAGAATCATCCTATGATTCTGTGCTTCCTCTTCTGACTCATAAATGTGGCTACAGAATTAAATACTCATATAACAATGTTTCTACATTTAGATGATTGTCAAGGATAGTGCTATTCTACCGATTCCTTCGATTTTTCAAGTGACATTTCTTTTGAAGAACCGAATCATTAGAAATAAAAAAGTATTGATGGCTCAGATCAATGACAGTTGAAGAATTAAAAAATATGTCACAAATTGCATATGGAAGAAGGAGAAATGAAAGATGAGCTTCGGAAACTTTTGAATCAAATCTATTCCTCTAAGTTCCAAGAGAAGATCCGTCAAAAAGCCTATTCCTTTGTGGATGTTTTCCCAGATGAACTAACACAAAAGCCTTCCAACAAGGGATCAACTGCAATCTAGAGTTCACAACACTCACTTTGGGGAGGTAAGAGAGAAACTACAATCTCAAAACAGAAATCTCTGCATCTAAGCATCAAGTATTTCACTAGAAAGGCAAGCAACCTTGGCACAAAAATATTTCACATGTATAAATGCATACACTCTCGCATTCTCGCACAAAAATCTACTCAATCTCGTTGAAATAATTGAAGGGAAAAGAGATCCTACAAGAGGTTTCAAAGAAATGAGATATTGGAAATTGAATACCAATAGCATCATGTTCTCATAAATGTCGGCATTAAAGGGGAAAATGTTTTCCCTAAATGTATTTTTAATTGATTCAGGTATATATCAATATTTCAGCATGCTGGGAAGGTAATCCTGCCCAGTTTTGGGGTTGCAACTACTATAAAAGTAGTTACCGGGAGATAAAACCCTTAAATAAGGAAGTCTCCAAAGCCACCATATGTTTTGATCAGCATTGCATGTTGTAAATTTGCAAAGGCAAAGAGCATTCCCTGCTTGATTGTATATTAGGAAATGTCTTTCTTGTACTGGTGGAACCACATGGTTTACTTAATTAAAAGGAATGTGGTTGATACTTTATCGTTCCTACTTCGAGTGAAGGTAAAAATGGATTGAAATGCCATATATTTCAAATCCTTAGGTCTCTACAATGGTTCAGTTATGAAAGAATTAGATAAAGTTTCAAACCAAATCAGATCAATTGAAAGATTTAAAATCTACTATCCAAATAGGGGAATGGGGCTGGAACCCCTACCATTAATAAAATCTCCGAACTTAAGAAAGCGTTGAAGAAGAATGTTGTTCGTAGATCCCAATGCTTTCCGGCACAGAAGCAAGACAGTGTTGATCCGCCATACAAACGTGATATGAAGGTTCAGAAGACAGAGTTATTCCTATGAACATGAATATAAAGACTGTGAAAAAAAGAGACTACAACCATGGATAGCATAATAAAAGAATTCGATAGTCCATGGAACTTATGGATTCTATGTGAATAAAAAGATCTAAATGAGATATGGGGTATACCAAGATTGGTCATAAATTACAAACTCTTAAATTCAATTTAGCCTGACAATACCTATCCAATGTTCCACAAGGTGATTTGTTAATCCGTAACGCAGGAGCAAAAATATTTCTCAAAGTTTGATTCCAAATCAGATCGCAAGTGGCTATTGCAGAAAAAAGATAAATTCAAACGCTTTAGTGTTCCTCAAGAAATGTCACTATGAATGGAATGTTATTCCATTTGGTCTAAAACATGCTCCTTCAAAGTTTCAAAAAAGTAATGACTCACTTTTTAAACCTTATTTTGATTGGTTGATGAGGTGTACATACATGATATTCTTATATTTTCCAAGAATATTCATGATCACTAAACATGTATAGATTTTCCTATAAGTGGTCAAAATAAATGGTCTTGTTTTAAGTAAGAAGAAGATTTTGAATTGTTTCAAACCTCTATCAAGTTCCCCAAACATAATCCACTGGCTGTGATATCTCTCCAAAAGCATGCCCTTGAATTTGCGTAAAAATTCCCATGTCATTATGGATAAAACTAGTTTGCATATTTCTGGATGTCTTAAATCATGTCACAGCTATCAGATTGCGCAAGGAAAGAGTCCTTCTAAATCAGAGATTTCACAAAGAACCACCCAATTAGTGCTCATACAAATGTCAAGAAATATAAAAGCCAAGGTAAAATCTCTTCAAATTTAGTGTTATTACTGATGATACCTTCATAATTCAGGGAATCGATGCCACGATTTGGGATGGGAGGAGTGCTCAAACATATGAAGCATGATGAGGCAAATAATCCGGGGCTTTGCCTTAGAACTGGAGCCCCACGTAAAGAAATTATTCATTGAAAGGAGAGCCATGTGGAATTCATTGATAAATTTGAGATTCATTTATCATAGAAATTTATTGAGATCGATGTCTAAAGAAAGTTTTAAAAAAGGACATCAAAGCCTATGAAGAAAAGTTAGCTAGATGGCAGCCTTATTTGCCACTCTAATTTTTGATGTAGAACACATTAAAGGATTCGAAATTGTCTGGCTGCACTTTCAGGCGCAGAGCATATTCAACAAACTTGTAACATATAATGGTGATTGCATGGCATTAACCTTAATCAACGTAAGGAAATACTAAGGTCCATTCCTCAAGATAAAGTCAAGGAGTATCAGGATCGTGGAAGCCAACTTGGCAACTCGTAAACGCTAAAGTCTTGGATGCTACTGATACGTAATCATACGTATTATCACACCTAGTCCTGAAGAAAGTGGTGTATCCTAGCAGTGTATATCCACATGTGTGACTCAAGCATGGCAAGAACTCATCAAGTAGAAGAAACATTAAGAACCGACTTCCATGACATCACCATGATATGGTTCCAAGGAAGTGATAGACACAAAGTCTATTACAAATGCTTTTGTATAAATATAACCTCTAAATCCTGATGGACACATAGACTTAATTTTTCCAAAGGCCGTGAGGAGATCCAAATTTATTTTTCCTCGACACAACATATATTTTGTGTTATAAAAAGCTGGTTGGATTTCATAAATGTTGATGGGAAAAACTAAACCCATTACACAAAGCTAAAGTTTGTTCAACTTGATTGTGCAACAAATCCACTGCTGGGCAGTATTGGCTACAAGACTGTGGAGTGATTTCATGATCAAAAACAACCATTGACCCCGTTTATTATGAATCATATTTTCACTTTATCAGATCGGTGTTTAGAAAATCATATTCCCTGAAGTGCTTTCATACTCCTTCAGAATTGTTAGTGATCTCAACTACCGTACAATCAAATTTTTGCACGCATATCAATGCATTATGAATGGTTGGTCATGACTAAGATAAACACTAGATTGTATTAAACAAACCATGATGGTCGAATTCAGACTAAAGCATGGGATGAGCCTTTGTATAAAAGATATCGATTTCCGGTATTACTCTTTTGAATAATCCGACATAAATGGTTCTCGTGGACTCCATCCAAAAGTATCCACATTGTTCATGATACCTAGTCACAAGTGTATTAGACCTAAGCTTTTCGAGGATCTTCCAGAAATGTCTCCTCTTTTGTAATATTTTCTACTTTTCCTGTGGGCTTTATGTACAAAAAAGCATCCACTATGCTTGTTTTACTTTTGTCCCCACATGTCTTTTTCCGCACTTCTGGAATCTCTGTATGCGATGTCACCCTGAGTTACCCAAAACAATTATTCCATTTCCAAGTCACGGTCCTACAAGAATGTTTGTCCCCTCTCCTTTTTTATATAAGGGAGGCAAGGCTCATTCAAGAGGCATTCGAGGCCTGAGAGTGTGTGATAGAGTCTTGTGTTTGTTGTGTTTTGAGTAAGAGATCCAAGATCTTCTCTTCTCGCTTCCGTAACCGTGGACGTCTAGTCTAATATTCTTGCACCACGAAGGAGATTGAAATCTCTAAGTCTTGTGAGATATGAGAAGCCTTTCGTATTAGTAGCTGCAAGACCTGTTAAGAACCAAAGTGGCTGTGTCAATAGAGAGTCCTGTTTTTTTGTGTTTCATGTTCAAATATTAGGCCTCGTGAATCGGCCGTAGCCTCCGTAAAGCTATCTTATTCATTAAGAAGAAAAAATGTCTGTGTAAATTTTGGCCACAGCTTTATCTTGTTGAAAAACGGTGAGTTCATATCTGCAACTGTGAATATGAAATCTTTGATCAATAAAGAGTGAGAATTTTCCTGATATTTTGAGCATCAAAAACTCTAAGTTTATTTTAAATTTATTAGTAGTATTTGTCTTACTTGCTTATACGTAGAAGTTCACCAAGTTCGCCAAAGGGTAGAAGGGATGCCAAACCGTTAAAGGCGAGGGAAGCCATGTGGAAGGTCGATAGAGCTGCGGAAATACTCTGAGACAGGCTCTGTGAAGGGAGTTCATGTATGGGTTCGTATGATAAACAAGCATAGATAGAGAAGAGATCAAGAAGGCCAACAGCTCAGAGCAGCAGCTGCTTCATCTCAGCCTCGCGTTAAAATTGGCAGTGAGAGTTTCAGTAAGTGTCATCTCGGTTTGAGAAGGTTAATATCAAATACAAAACTCTTGTTGATAAATGGATCCACCTTAAGATATATTTCTTTCCTGAGAATTAGATAGAAAGATAGTAAGTTTAAGAAAATCCCCTAGGGATATGTTTCAGATTCGTTTAGTCGTGTGATTAATTTCATTGAATTTAGAATATGAAGAATCACAACCATCTCTCTAGATGAAGTCTTAGCATTTGATGTTTCTCAAGTATATTCAGATCTTACTGCTTTTTCATTTTGAAGGCCGCTACTAGAATTTCCATTAAGGAATCTATTAGTCAAATACAAGAAAACTTCAAATGTGTACACCATTCCTCTCAAATTTTAAGCAACTTCAAGTCATTAAAAGGCTCAAAACTCAATACTTTCATTTGGGGATGTATTAGAATCGGGCATTAATGCTCACACATCAAGGGCTAAATACCTTTGTCCTAGCCACCGTCGAGATCTTACTCATAATAAGTATAATTAATTCCTGATTGAGGAATAGTTGCCCCTTTGTCAAATGGCCTAGTCTATTCAAATTTCTTTATATGTTTTTTATTGAAACAATCAATAATATTCTTCGGGCTATAGATCCGCACTTCATTGATTTTGATATGACGAGAAAAAGAGATAATATAGCCATTAGACCAGGATGTTTTGGCCATACCAATACCCTATCCTCATACCCACACACCCAAGAAAGAATCTAAGTCAAGTGTTGTTGTTCTAATCTCCATTCCAAAAATCAAAAGGTAGAACATCAAACTATCAAATGGGAAGACCTCACTTCTAAGCACTAGGTTGTATCAAAATCCCAAACCACCAAGTATGAGAAATATTACTTATTAAATATCCGTGGAAGACCAAATTTTCCATATTTTATCTTTTCCTCAAAGATTTACCATAGACAAAAAAAGATTGACCAGCTCTTGGGTTCTCCATTGTACAAAGATCCTTGAAGTTGACATCAGCGGTTCCGCTTTGTCACAAATTCTTGTAAACATATTTCTTTTTTGAGTTTGCCCAAATTGTAATTTTTTCCTCTCGTTAGTTATTTGTCCGGGATGAAAAATACCCAGAATTCTGAGCAAATTTTGTTGAATATTCATGCCAACCATCATCCCAGACAGAGAAGCCCTACTACATCTATAAACTATTCAAATCCAAAGTGTTCAGATATTCCCTTCCCACATGAATTGATCAATGCTATGATGATGCACTTGAGTGGTCTCTCTTTAGAATAAGAAGATCCCAGGCTACTGCACTTTTTAGCCTAATGAGACCACCAAATATGCCAAAATATGGTCTAGCTACTGTGAACAACCTAATGACTTGGATCCTAATCCGCATTTTTTATTTTACCAAGATTGTAAAAAGATTAATCACAGAGATGCAATAAATTCTTCACTTTGATGGATGGTTGTCCCAAACATAAAATAAATACCCGATGAAAGAGGGATGTTAAACTCCGGGATATTTACACCATCCGGTGAGGCAAGATCTTTGGCCTCACTCATACTAGTGAAGAAACTCAGATTATCTCAAGAATGGAAAGAATTCATGGACAAATCTTATTCTTGGATATCTTTATGTTTGGAAAAATATGAAACAATATGAGAATGTTTTAATTATCACACTGCATCCTCTACATATACTCAAAGATTCTCGGGGTCTCGCATTAGATGGTAGCAAGATTGAAACCTCATCCACTCTTCTCCTACAAAGGAATCATCCTGAAGCTCAAAACTCAAGAAAAGCTATCCCTCTAATTTGAAGGATGATAATGCTTTAGGCATCGATGGCGTAATCCAAAAAGCTAGTGAACAACAATTGGACTAACACCGCCATTAAAGGATTGGAAATGAACTATGTTAAAACTTCTCATTATAAATAAACATTTACAAACTTACAAGTTTTACCAATAGTGTAAATAATTGTTTGAATGATCTTCAGCTTTTCTTCTTCATTTTAAAAAGTTATGCAAGAGCATCCATAAGCAAATTAGATGAAGTAGGGGAAGGTTATACAAGAAATATACTACAAAAGACTTATAACAAACATTTGTTCGAAAGTTTTGACAAAAAGTAAATATATTCCAAAACTAACAAGCCCTGCTCTTGCTCATTCTTGCATAAGAGAAATGTACATATTCGTAACTCACAAGTCAATTGACAAAATTCTCCATTTGTTGCCAAAAGAAGTTGCCCGCTCCTCTCGTGGAAGAATCTTCAATAAAATCAATCTTCGTAAAATATTTCTATTTCTTCCTTATTTAAGGAACCAGAAAAGATCTAATCATAGATATTCCATTCATGATTCTCTAGGAGAGCCGCTACTCAAATATTCTACTTGATCTAGGGAAAGCCTCCTGCAGACCCCATACTTTCTATCTAGAATCTCATCAAGAATGGAATATTGATAATTTAAGTTCGGTGACAAATAAGGAAAATGATTGATATATCCATGCACACACAAAGCTTTATGTGTCAAGATAGTGAAAGAATGAAATTGAAGCTTGTAAAACTCTTATTCAATTTTTTACTGCAGCACTCTCCTACGATGGTGGGAAATAGAAACATCTCCAAATTTTTAATTGCAAAAATTGAAACCGAACTTTTGAAAGATAAAGTTGGAGACATATCCACAATACCGATGGCACACCCCAACAATATGATCGGAGCTCTCACCTCCATGATTCAAGAACACCGGTGTCTGTGAAATAGCAGATAAGCACGAAAATGATTCTAATGAATCTTAAGTGCAATAAATTATCTCAATATGAATACTTCCATAGACATCCACTAACGTATCTATGAGGTGTAAGAAGATTCTAAAAATATTTCGGAAAACAAGTATATCTTGCAACTTCTTCCGTCTAGATTTGTAGATTTATCATACCGTAAGATGCTTTCCATGCCTTTTGAATCATTTACATGGGGAGAAATATATTCTATACATTAAAATCGTGGGTTGGTTTTGTGTACAAGTTCTTTAAAGTAAACAAATCTTTAGAAAAACTTTCCAGATTGCCCCACAAGAAGTCAATTTGCGCTAGTATGGCTTTAAACATTGATGATCATCTTGTTAAAAAAGAAGGAAAGCTAAAAGAAAGGCAAAGAAAGCTAGCAAACAATTCAGAAATACTCCAACCAGCAGAAAAAGAAGGGTCACCTCTGGACCCAGAAAAGAAAGAAAGTTTTAATAAATATTATAATTTGTTATGTGAATAAGTGTAACTCAAAAATGTGAATTTGAGGTTGTTGGAAATGTATATTTTATAAAATTCACTAAAGAGTTAATAAACATGATTCTCTGAGTCATAATTGTATCTATTAGAATAGAAGTTATATATATATAATGCAATAATATCCACTTGTTCAGGAAAAAAATGAGTGTAGTAATATTTAATGTAGTTGTAATAGTTGTAAGTTATAATTAATATAGTTGTAATGGATGCAATGATATCTACGGTTATAAATCACTCTCAACCTATAAAATGTGATTACACTCAATTTTTTCCTCAGTTTGCAAAAGTGCGAGGTATATATATAATTTTTAACTCCTAACTTAGGTTTGCAATATATATTTTTAAAATAATAAAAACATAAGGAAATCATAAAATTTAAAACATTATTTGACTAATTTGAATTTGAGTAATCTATATTTAAATGTGTCCATGGGGTCTTGGATAGACGATAATTGGGTTCTATGTTAAGGAACTCCTTGATGTGATGTCACCGATTCAATTTCCCGCCTCGAGCGGGGTGATATATTGGATATGATGATGATGTAATCCCTATAACCCACGCCTCCCATATTTATCTACTTTCACTGGTTTACTTGGTGTAAACATGAGCTAAGAGTCACTATGATAAGACTCAACCTCCTATATGAATTTAAGGAAATGGAGTCAACAACTTAAGACCTTGCTGACTGCCCTCATGTGCTACAGGGCCTTCGGGAGAAACCCAGCCCCTCCAGGTGTCTAACCCTTGAGATAACTCTCTTTTTCACTGAACCGGACCTCATCTACTTTCCTTCCAAGGCATGCAAGCGAATATATCCTTCCAGACGCTCCCATAGGCCTTCCTTCTAGCAAATGTGGACTTTTTTAGGCAGTTCTATGCCAGCGACCCCGAATTCTTAGCCACTTTTTCAAGGCTAGGACTCAGCCCTCTACCTAGAACTCAATGAAACTTCCATAAATTATTAATGACATAGAAACAAAGCTTATAAACCAAAACTTGAACTAGGACTTGACCTAACCTCTCCCAACCTGGACTGATATTTCTTCAAATACTTGGTAAACATGCATCCTACAGGTCATGAATATAAATATGAACATAAGGATTTGAAAACTTATCTGAGGTTTAACAAAAATGATCAATGCCTTCTCGCAATAGTTTTCATAACACCACTTAGGTCTTTCATTCATTATTTGTTAGATGATCCAAATATCATAATATAAAGTTAGGATAAAATATTTATTAAATTAGAATATTTAATAAATATTAGAGAAACTTAGAAATAGAATATTGTTAGAAAAGATAGGACTCTAGAATAGAATCGTATCTTAGGCTCTAAAATAGGAATAATGTTAGTAGATTGGATAGAAGGTCATTTATTGTAAATGGACACTTGTTGTTTTATCAAGTGGTCCATAAATAAATTAAGTTAGGACATGTAGCTTATAAATAGGTTATTTTCCTAATTGCAAATGAGTTGAAGTTTACGTGTGTAAACTCTTGCAATTTATATGTAATTTCTTTTCTCATTATTAATAAAATTACGTGTATGAGAACACTTCTCTATTATTGTGGTATCAGAGCTTCACTAATATAGCTGACGGGAGAAGGAGATTCCAGCTCTACAAGCCTATGGAAAACTCCAGTAAATTGTTCATCAAATTAATTGGTATGCAGTTTGTCGAGTTTATTTTTTTAAAGGAAAAGAAAATTTCATATTTGATTCTAGATTGTTAAATCTGAAAATCAATTTTTACAATTCAATTTTAAAAATTGATTCTGCCATCCATCAAAAACATCGATTCGTGAGTTTGATTGCTAGCGAAACAGTGAGTTTGATCAGGCAAATCGGCTTTGTCTCCTACTCTAGTTAGCATAGTTCTAGTTGATTAAAGGCTCCCTTAGACATTCACTTTTGCATTACATGTAACTGTTTTTACTGTCCACCTGCGCAGCTGCTACAACGATCTGCGTTCTTTTTTTTTTTTTTTCTTAAGCTGTTGGCCGAGAAAACTATCTCCACGTTGCATACATCCTGCTCTTCACACTGCATTCCATGATTTAATAGAAACATAGCTTAATCAGCCTCCATGTGTAAATCTTTATAATTGCTTCGGCTTCACTACTAAGAATCCGAACCCAAAATTCCCCTGCGCCACTTGCTACTCTCTCCTGCAGTAAACTTTAGCACTGCTCCCACATTACTCCCATATGTTTGTAGTCTTACCCATTGTTGGATAAGCTCCTGTCGCATTGCTCCCATATTTCTCGATCTCACTGTGGCAAGGTACTTGTCTCCATGTGTTTCCTGTAGAAAACACAGTTTCCGAGAAGAATTTTCGGGCTCATCCCCAGATTCAGCATCCTCAACCTGGTTGACAGAACAAGGACACTTCTCGATTGGGACGATCTGATGAAATGCTCTTGCAGCTTGGGTAGAAGCGTCTGGAAAAATTCACAGCTTGCTAAATGTAGAGGAAAAATGTTGAGACAGTGTTGAGAAATTGTTGGGCAACGTTGAGCTAAAGGCAAATGAGAAACGTTGGGATGTAGTGTTGAGGAGAAAAACCAGCATGGACAGTGTAGGCAACTTGAAAATATCTTTCCTCTTGCTTGGAAGATATCTACAAAGTAGAATTGATCTACATCAAAATCAAAGGTAGCATAATAGCATGGAGTTTAAAAAGCAAAAGTAAATTTTCAGACTTAAAGTATTTAACTTTATATTTGAAAGTTTGAAAAATTGGAAAAATAAAATGTTTCTATTTGAAAATTGGGAAAGTAAAATATTTCTATTTGAAAAATTGGAAAAATAAAATGTTTCTATTTGAAAATTGGGAAAGTAAAAAATTTCTATTTGAAAAATTGGAAAAATAAAATGTTTCTACTTGAAAATTGGAAAATATGGGAAACTCAAATACTTTTTCTATAAAGTGAAATAGTAAAAAGTTGGGAAATTAAAGTGATTTTTTTATAAATCACTTTTATAAAGTGATTTTAAATTTTGTAAGTTACATGGAGAGATAAGGTATATAATTTTATGTAATTTTTTATTGTTGGAGTAATAAGGATTTTGTAATTTTTGAAGTAATAAGGAGATTCTATGTGTAATTTTTTATATGGAGAGATAAGAGTGATATTGTAACTCAAAGTACTTTTTTACTTTGAGGGGGTGTAGATTTTTTTTAAAGGAAATTTGTAAGAGCATTCTCAAACGGTCAAATTTTGAAAGGATTTCATTGTAAACACTCAATGAGAAATTGACTAGAGCCAAGCGCAAAGTTCAGTCATTTTTCTCTTTTTTCAACGACTATACGAGGGTCAAGGCCAAGCCCCGATATATCGTTTTTTGCATGATGTGTGTCATTTTTTGCGTGGTGTGTTTCATGTGATGAGTTGATCATTTTTGCTTGTGCTTGATTCTTTTGGTGCACTGCTTCAACACTACAATGTCAAAGTTAATTAATCTATTCTCTGATTCTGATAAGCTAGAAGGGGAAAAATCTTATAAGACATGGAAACATCTAATTGAAAGCACTCTCATATATAATGAATTATGGCATGAAATATGTGATGGTGACATTAAGCCAAATAAACCAACAGATGCAGCTTTACTTGCAAAATGGAAAGTAAAAAATGCCGAGGCATTAGCTCTTATAAAGTCTTCAGTTAAAAATGAAATGTACATTCATATTAAAAATGCCTCAGATGCATGGACTGCTTTGCATACATTCAAAGATCTCTTTGATACACAAGTTGAATCAAAGAAGGTTGATCTTCAATTAAAATTGCTCCAACAAAAATTAACTGAAGGTGGTGATGTTCTCGAATATATTTCACGGCTTAAAAACATCAAGCATGAAATAATAAATGTTGGTTTTCAAGTTGTCGATGAAATTTTCTTGATTAAAATTTTAATTACTGGATTGCCATCATCTTACACACATTTTTTGGAAACTTTGCAAGTCACTAGAAAGTTAGAGAAGATAAAGTTTGATGAATTGAGTGATATGTTAGCCCAACATGACAAAAATTTTGGGAAGAAGAAATAGATTGGGGAAGATGTCTTCTTCACAAAGGCTAGCACAAGTAAATCCTCAACTGATAGTTCTAGAAACCGAGGAAGAGGAAATTTCAATCAAAGTCAAGAAACCCACAATGTACAAGGTCATGGTCGCAGTCAAAGCAGAGGAAACAATTTCAACAGAGGTTACAGTTTAGGCAAGAGCAATTTTCAAGGCCAAGGAAAAATCAAGGAAGAGGATATAATCAAGGAAGAGGACAAACTCAAAACAGAGGCCAAAGCAAAGGTAGAGGACAATATCAAGGGAGAGGATAGTATCAAGGCAAAGGCAGAGATTTGAGTCAAATTATTTGCAGGAGGTGTAATAAAGTTGGACATTATGCTGAAGATTGTAGAAATTCCATTGATAAAATTGCCAAGTTTCATCCAAACTATGCATAGTTTGAAAATGATGAAGATGATCCTGATGGTTCAGAATATGTCTTCACCAACACAGAATCAAAAACTTTACAGGTTTCAACCTTTCTTAGAAGTGATTATGAAGATGCATGGATTATAGATACAGGAGCAACCCAACACATGACTTTTTGACGTGACTTCTTTTGGAGCTTCCAACAATGCCATCTCAATTTAATCTATCTAGTTGATAAAACAAAACGTACTCCTTTTTGAAAAGGTGTAGTTAAAGTTTTTCTACTTGGCATTGGAGAAAGAATGATTTCAAATGTATGGTATGTCCCAACATTTAAGAAAAAATTGTTATCTTTAGTCACGATTCGAAAAGCAGGACATTTGGTGATTGTGGAAGATCGCTTAGTTAAAATTAACTTAGTCAAACAGAACATGAAAACAGTGATGGCAGGTTATGAAGATGGAAAACTGTTAAGGATGAAAGGGACAGTTATTCCAAGAAATTCTGACTTTGCAGGAGCAACAAGTATAGACATTTCACCGATCAGATTGTGTCATGTAAGATATGGCCATCTCAACTTTGACAGTCTCTCTCAGTTACAAAAATAGGGAATGGTTAAGGGACTTCCAACCCTCAAAAGGGAAAATGAAAAATGTGAAGCTTGAATTTATGGAAAACAACATCGAGAGACTTTTCCCACTAGTTCATGGCGAGCAAACAAGCGTTTGCAATTGGTTCATAGTGATATTTGTGGACCCTTACAAACTTCGCTAGGAGGATGCAGATATTCCTTACTCTTTGTTAATGATTTTATTAGGATGACTTGGGTATGTTTTTTGAAGCAAAAGTCCAAAGCATTTGAAAAGTTCAAAACTTTTCGCCAACTTATTGAAAATGAATTAAAGAAGAAGATTATCACTCTTAGAACCAACAATGGAGGAGAATTCACTTCAAATGATTTCAAAATGTATTGCATGGATAATGGCATAAAACGACATCTTACCAATGTCTACACTCCACAGCAAAATGGAGTAGTAGAAAGAATGAACCGCACCTTGTTAGGAATGGTGAGATCTGTTTAGTCAATTTAGTGTTCCTAAATTGCTTCCATTAATTATCAACCAAGACTTGTAACTTTGATGGAGTGTAGTGCACTATATGTGCCTAAGTGTCCTTTTCCTTACTTAATTGTTTTGATGTTTTTCTTATTGTTTTGGGGGTTTTGTGTTTTTAGTCCTTAGTGTGTTATCCTAGTTTGAAAGTGAGAATAAATCTAATTAAAAATGAAGCAAAGGAAATGTTATAAAACTAGTTAACTTCCTATAAAGAAATTAGATTTTTATGGACAAGTTCTAAGGTCTAGTTCTAAAAGATAAAACAAGTGTTTCAATTAGTGAATAAACCTAATCCATGGATCTATGACTCAATTGAGATTTAAGAAATGAAAACAGGAAATGCAATTGATAACTCAAACATTGCATTGAATCTAATCATTTAGCCATCCTTGCAAATCATATTCAGATTCAGTTTCAATCAGAATGTCCTTTAAAGAGATTATTAGTTGCAATGGAATGAGGATCTTCTAACTACAACTAATTAAGTGAATGACAAAAAGAATGAAAATGCTAAACAATTACTACTTCTATAAGTCACTAACCATTTTAATATAAGATTTGAAAATAGGAAAAATGGCTTTTACTTGGTTGAACACATCAATTGTCAACTATGAAAGACAGTAAATGAAATCTAAACAATCACTATACCTGTAAGTCACTAACCATTCAATTGTAAACATTTGGTAATATAGACAAACCATTTTTACTCAGTTGGACACAGCAATTGTCAATTATGAAAGTAGTAAATGAAATCTAAACAGTCACTGTACCTATAAGTCACTAACCACTCAGTGATAAAGATTTGGTAATGTAGACAAATGGTTTTTACTCAGTTGGACACAGTAATTGTCAACTATGAAAGAAATAAATGAAATCTAAACAATCACTGTACCTATAAGTCACTAACCATTTAGTGATAAAGATTTGGTAATGTAGACAAATGGTTTTTACTCAGTTGGACACAATAATTGTCAACTATGAAAGCAGTAAATGAAATCTAAACAATTGTTGTACCTATAAGTCACTAACCATTTAGTGATAAAGATTTGGTAATGTAGACAAATGGTTTTTACTTAGTTGGACACAGTAATTGTCAACTATGAAAGCATTAAATGAAATCTGAACAATCACTGTACCTACAAGTCACTAACCATTCAGTGATAAAGATTTGGTAATGTAGACAAATGGTTTTTACTCAGTTGGACACAACAATTGTTAATTATGAAAGCAATAAACATGAGCATAAGCAGAAAGAAATACTGAAGAAAGAAACTAAAATAAACCTAGCTAGAAAGCATAAAAACCTCCTTAGCAGCAGGGGCCCTCTGCTACCGATTTGGTGAATTCCTTAGCTCCTTGAAGATGTGATCAAAACAAAATCAAATAACTAATATCCTTTATTTAAAAACAGAGTTTGATAAAACAGAGTATCACATTGTAATTCTGAACTTATGCTATTAACATTTAACCTGTTCTTGGTTCTACAAAACCTCTATTTATAAGTAGATTGCACAACTAACTTCGAATAGGAATAGCTACAGGTGTAACTTCAAATTATAATCAAAATGGGACTCTTAGGACTCATGATTTTCTATGGAGCAAATCAAGAGTCCTAATTTCTGTGTAAAACGGTCTCTTTGACTTCGGCTTTGACTATTGGATTAGACTCCTTCAATCGTCGATCTGGTCCTCGTGGATAGGAAGAAATCATGTAGGACGGATTCTGGAACTACCCATGTAAGCCATTTCTTTAACTGACACCTGTATCATATTCAAATGCAAAAATAGCTGCGGAACGCCTGACCAGCTACAGAATGTCTGTATCCTGTAGCTATACTACACAAAATTATTAAAACGGCAAAAACCATGAAAATACAACATGCTAATCAATTGCATGTATCCTTAAGACAATCCTAATCATTCTTCATTGATTTTAGGCTTATGAGTTGATGAAATATGAGTGAAATGAGATGATGGTTTTGTAAAAGAAAAGGAATTTCTAGAGCTCAACAAGATCTATGTTAACTTTCAAAAATTTAAGTCCTATATATTGGGTCGAGGCAATTCATATAGCTGTCTACTTAAGAAACAGATCTCCAACTACTTCTTTAGACAGAATCACACCTTATGAAGCATGGTTTGGCTTCAAACCTCGAGTTAAACATCTCAGAGTTTTTGGATCAGTATGTTATGCCTTAGTTCCAAAGGAAAAATGAACTAAGCTTGACTCATGAAGCTTGAAGTTCACAATGATTGGGTATTCCGATGAGAAGAAAGGGTACTGAATTTTGTCTAATGGGAAATTTATTGTGAGCAGGGATGTGATTTTTGATGAAAATGAGAGTAAGAGTGATGAAGAAATTGAAAGTCTTCTTCAACAGTTAGAAACAAAAGGTGATAAAAGAAAAGGAAATCTACAAAGTCAACCAAATTCACAAAATTGGTATGAACTTGAGTTTCCTTCATATGAAAATGATTCATCTAGTCCATCTTCTTCACCAACGTCGTCTGGGTCTTCTGGCAGTTCATCCAAATCTCCTAGCAGCAGCAGTTCTTCTGACAGTGACTCTCCGCCCCCAAAATCCATGGTTGATCAACGAACATCAGTTTACATCAACCCTCTTTACAATGATGGGGATTTTTCACAATCTCAAACCAGTGAACATCAATTACCAAAATGGGCAGTTCAACTTTTGAAAGATGTAAGGCCTAATGACAGAATAAAACAGGAACAAGGGGATCACAAAGAAGTGAAGGTAATTTTTCCTTGATAGTAAATGATTTTACTGAACCTTCTACTTATCGAGAGGTAGTGAAACATAAAGAATAGCAACAGGCTATGGTTGATGAATATCAGGCAGTTCTTGACAACAACACTTGGAAACTTGTTCATTGTCCTCAGAATGTTAAACCCATAGGATGCAAATGGGTTTACTGAATTAAGTACAAGCAAAATGGCGATATCGACAAGTAAAAAGTAAGACTTGTTGCTAAGGGTTTTGCGTAGTGGGAAGGGATTGATTATGAGGAAACGTTTGCTCCTATAGCTAAATGGAACACCATTCGACTCACACTTGCCTTAGCAGCTCAGCAAGGATGGAAATTTCATCAGATGGATGTAAAAAGTGCTTTCCTCAACGGATATTTATAGGAAGAAGTGTATATGACACAACCACTAGGTTTTGAAATTGAAGGACAGGGACATAAAGTCTACAAACTGATAAAGGATTTATATGGGTTAAAACAAGCTCCCCGAGCTTGGTATTCCAAAATGGACGAATACCTTCGGAAATTTGGTTTTCAACGAAGTGAATCTGATGATACCTTGTACAAGGTACAAATCTGGTGACTCTGGTTATGTATGTAGATGATTTGATTATCACTGGCAACAACGATGATCACATTGCACAAGTGAAAAATGAGTTACATGCAAGTTTTAAGATGACAGGTTTGGGACTACTTCAATACTATCTTGGAGTTGAAGTATTCCAACGTCCACATCATATCTCCATTTCTTAGATTAAGTATGCAACAGAAGATTTTCAGCGATTTGGCATGCAGGATTGCAAGCCTGTTCTTACCCCCATGGAACAAAACTTGAAACTTTCAAAATTTGAAGGGGGGGAAATGGTGGATAACATTACTTATCGACAGTTGATTGGAAGCCTAATTTATCTGACAACTACTCGACCAGATCTTTCTTATGACGTCAATATTCTTTCCCTCTTTATGCAGGAACCACGAGACATCCACTAGAATGCAGCCAAAAGAGTTCTTCGTTATATCCAGGGAACAAAATATTTTGGTCTTCTTTACAAAAAGACTAAAAACTTTGTACTTGGTGGATTTTCAGATGCCGACTTTGCTGGCAAATTGATGATAGGGCATCAACCTCAGATTATTTAATGAACATGGGGTCAGCTGCAGTGTCTTGGAGTTTCAAGAAGCAAGCCATAGTGGTCACTTCTTCAGCAGAAGCAGCGTACATATTAGCATGGGAAGCAGGATATGAGATTGTTTGGTTGCGTAAAGTTTTACAGGACTTGGGAATTCCTCCAGTAGAAGCTACATAGTTATTCATCGACAACCAGTCAGTAATAAAGCTTGCCAAGAATCTAGTTTTTCATTCAAAGACAAAGCATGTGGACACCAAGTATCATCATATCAGATCACTCTTTGCAAAGGATGCCATCAAGCCGATTTATTTTCCTTCAGAAGATTAGACCTCCGATATCTTCACCAAAGCTCTTGGCAGAATAAAATTTACTAAGTTCAGGGATCAACTTGGTATATGTTGTAATGTATCTTTGGATCATATGGGGGAATGTTAGATGATTCAAATATCATAATGTAAAGTTAGGATAAAATATTTATTAAATTAGAATATTTAATAAATATTAGAAAAACTTAGAAATATAATATTGTTATAAAAGATAGGACTCTAGAATAGAGTCGTATCTTAGGCTCTAAAATAGGAATAAAGTTATTAGATTGGATAGAAGGTCATTTATTGTAAATGGACACTTATTGTTTTATCAAGTGGTCCATAAATAAATTAAGTTAGGACATGTAGCTTATAAATATGTTATTTTCTTAATTGCAAATGAGTTGAAGTTTACGTGTGTAAACTCTTGCAATTTCTATGTAATTTCTTTTCTCATTATTAATAAAATTACGTGTCTGAGGACACTTCTGTATTATTATTCATTTAGTTACAAGTAAACACATGAAGAGAGACATGACTAAGATCTGTCATATAACCATGTTTATGACCAGCATATAACCAGATAAATAACAATGATAGAACATCCATTAAAGCCACATAATAACAAGTACATTTACTCATCAAAAGTAAGAGAAACTTAGCTCTTATTAAACATAGGCAAAATCCAACCAAGTCCGGGACATCCACGTACCACCCTACCATAGATTGGGTTGAACCAAATCTTTCTTTTATTCAATCACCCCGGTGCCATATTCCAAGCATGAATGTGGTATCTTATGGAATAAACCAATCCATAAGCAACTAAGGGAATCCAGAGGTTAAACCACCTCCACCCTCACCATATCGTGATCTCACCTAAACTGGTTCCGAGATCACAGAACCAAACTGAGTTTGGATGCCTCATAATTCCTTCACCATCCCTTGAGGAATTTTCCTATCTCCACCCACCTGTTGAGGGCTTCTCGGAGAAAACCATCTCCACCCCCAACCCTTGGGATTTTCCCAAGATCACCTCACCTGGATTCAAAATCTTCCAGAAACCCAAAGCTCAACCTAAAAATGAACCCCATCACACCATGGATATCCGGAAATGGCAAGGCAATGCTAAAATCCACTGTCGAAACCCGACAAAATCCATGTCAATGACATCAAAAGAACCAAATATCAACATGCACATGGGATGTGTTCCAAAACCAGCTAGGAAATCATACATGCAACCTGTTACCTGCAAGTATTCCTGTTGAGGCTGCTTGATCCAACTTTTTCTTGATTGATCCTTGTTTTCCTTTGCTTTCCTTGTCCTTCCTTTGGTTTCCTTGTACTCCCTTTGCTTGCTTGCTTTCCTTCTCCTCTTGGTGCTCTTCTCCTCTCTGAAACTAATTCCAAAACTGAACTGGAAAATCTCTACCAACCATTAGGGGAATTTTGAGGTCTAAAATGGGCCTCCTAAAGAAATAATAAAATAATAGCTAAACCAATAAAATAATATTCATGAATTTACAATTCAATTTTTGCACCACAATCCATGTAACCATAGTTAAATTCAATTCAAAAGTTGTACCAAAATAAAATTAATAAAAAAATTCTATTGATGTGACTATAAATAAGAAAGAAATTTTCAAGAAAAAGTCATTATCATTGAACAACTAATGCATTTGTCCTTTGTACTTAAATAAGTTAAAATAAAATATAAATATATTTATACATTCTTAATTATATTATATGCTATTAATTAAAATTTATATTATTTAAATTGTATAATAACATGTAATTAATATATTATATAAAAATAATATAATATAATAAATGTATATGGATATGAATTGTTTCTTTCAAGAAATATGAAATGACAATAATATATTTTTATTCAAAAAGTGTGAAATGACATTTATTATGAGTACTTTACTTTGACTTTAAAAGTACTTAGAGCACTACCATGGTTAACCATGAGTTTTTATCCACCATTGAGAATGTGCCAAGTAAGTACCTTTAACTCAAGCAATGCCACATCAACCATTATGGATGATGTCATCCCCTAAAATGTGATTGGTTCTCATAAAGTGAATTTTGATTGTACATTTTCCTTAGGAGGCCCATTTTAGACCTCAAAATTCCCCTAATGTGATACTCCGAGGTCTTTTTATTATTGATGTCTCTAATTTCTTCACTTTCCTTCAATTTCCTCATCACATGCAACATGTGACATTTCACCTTCATTTTCTCCTATTTTCCTTTATTTCCATAAATAAAATGCCAAAAATACATTTTTTCCTTTTCAAAGCCATTGTCATTGTCTTTGCCAATTTCCCCTTAGCCATAAACACAACAAGTGATGCCCACTAGGATATTTTGCCCAACATTCAACTTGGAATAAGGGTCCTTTGGCCACGGTCTTATTTTTCCTTTATTAACTTTTATTACATGAACTTTTAACCCAGAGTTGTTACAGTCCCACCCAAACTTACAAAAAAAAATCTAGATTTAAATGTGCGTATGGAATTATTTTAAAATAATAATATTATAAAATATAATTTAATTTAGTTCATTGTTTTATTTATTTATTTATCACAATTTGACTTATTTTTATGGAAATTTTCTACATAAAAAAATTATAAAATAATTAAGTATAAAAATATGTTATATTGAAAATCAAAACAATAAGCAAACTATCATTTTTAAGAATTTCAAAATTGAAAAAGAAATGTTAAAATATTTTATAGAAAGTTATATATATATTATTATAATTATTTTCTTGGTAAAATTAAATAAAATTTGGAAAATTAGAGTTTGGAATATATTTGAATATTTATAAAAATTATTTGTGAAATAAATAAATTTTATAATTCGCTTAAAGACAAGTATTGAGTGGCTTCATTAATTTTTATTTTTTTTAGATAATTATGATAGTTTGATCGAGCCATTCGAAAATTGAATTTCAAATACTCGATCCGAGTGTTTTAAGCATTCAATTGAGTTGTTGATGACCTAAAAATAGAGTTTTAACTCCTCTTCTGTAGATTTCTCTGGAACAACATTTTGTACCTTAAGGGACTTGGGGCAAATTTTGTCCTTAGGTGGTGGAGTTGATCATGTTGGATTCATGAAGGAATCTTCTATCCAATGGCATATGAGTTTGACATTTTCGAATTCATATGATATTTTCATCTAATGTTTTTTTTTTGTAAGTTAGGCTTAATTCTATTGATGATACAAAATAATATACAAAAAGTTGTGGACCGAGGATAGCTTATGTTAATTAGCCTATCTCCGTCAAAGTTTGGCTCAAAAAGATAAAAAAAAGGAGCTGCCCCTGTCAGGGAAACCAACTCTTATAGGTCATGGTAGATCATGCTTATATATATATATATATTATACTAAGTTATGCTACATTAACATGCACATACCTAATAAAAATATAATTTTTCATTAAAAAAAAAATTAATATGAAAAACTTAGCTCTCCCCTTGTAGATCATGCTCATATATATATTTTTAAAATTACACATTTTAGACAAAGTTATGCTACGTGAACACACACATACCTCTTAAAGATGTGTGAAAATTTGCAAGGACATGCATTTCATTTAATGGAAAAGTGACATATTATACAACACTAAATATTTTTGCAAAAAATATCATTAGGAAAAAAATTTGTCTTTTTACTCTGAATCAAAATTCACAGCGCTTATATGAATTTTGACGGCCTCAATTTGATAAAAGATAAAAAACTTGAAATTTCATGTCGCCACATTTGGCCCAAAAGTGTAAGATCCATCTTCATTCTTTCACCCAGTAGGGTAGCCCCTCTATTGTTATTCTTCTATCCCATGAAGCCCCCATATTGTTATTGTTGTGCCCCATAGAATCCCACTATTGTTATTGTTGTTCCCTTACATTATTATTGTTATGTAGGCCCTGATTATATTGTGACCCTTTAGACTCCTATAGATACCAAGGAAGTCTTGTCAATTGTATCATCCAAGAATTGTTCATTGAATTGATGTAAAAGGAGGTTCCCCCCTCGAAGAGCCTTATTTTCAAATCGTTGATATATATTTTCTTATCTTTTGTGATGCGGTTACATAACATAGTAAATCATGCATCCACGAATTATCCCTCCTCGCATCTATACAATCAAGATATGGACA
Source organism: Pinus albicaulis (assembly GCA_034641835.2). Taxonomy (NCBI): domain Eukaryota; kingdom Viridiplantae; phylum Streptophyta; class Pinopsida; order Pinales; family Pinaceae; genus Pinus; species Pinus albicaulis. The sequence goes on from CM076569.1 coordinate 511,205,742, forward strand.
CCCCCATTAGCAGGTCCCTTTGACCATGACACTTGGCCATGAAGTCTTATCCCCTTTGTTATCATCATTATTATTCACTAAGACCTATCAATTGAAGGGTGGACTGAGGAAATGTTACTTCCCCTTAGGGGATGGAAGTAGTTGATAGGGTTGAACTTTAGCTACCTCTACCTAGGGAGAAAAAACCATTGCAAGATTAGAGTCTTGATTTTGTAAGGGGGTCATTATTTTAAGTATTAAATAGCCCTTAACACTCAAGCCTCGTTCACTTATATGCAATAATGATCTTTGTCCCTAATGACTGGTTGCTTTCACTAGAAACTTTGTTGTGATTGTTAGGTGGTTCAACAACCCAGTTCTTGGGCACCTACTCCACAGGTACCCAATCCCTCCAGAGAAGTATATTGGCACAAATACATGAATCGTTTAGACTCTTGGGCCTCATAGAAACAACATCACATGACACATGTCCCTAATCACCTCTTGCAATCAGGACATTAGATCACATTGTGTCGGATTTGATGATTCTTTAGGATGACACACTTCAACCGGCCTTGACACTATTTGATGGATGGTAGTTGATTTAAAGCCCAGATGAGGATAGTCTCACCTTCAGAGACTAGGGATGTCTAGTTTCATGTGAGAAGCCCTCGATGTTGGAGTAGAGGAGGCCTCTTTGAGAATTTGGATATCAATGGAGACCACTTTGTGGTGCCCCAACTAGATCTTGGGATCCCACAGGAGGTATTGAGGTGGATTTGAGGGCCAACCCTCAAATCACGGACATGACATTCTTCTACATCATCTTGGACACCTCATCACTCTTGGACTTGTCATTTGGAGCGCATTTATTGCAGGACATCAGTCCTAGAGAGCTAGCAACTCACACCTATGGGCTAACTAAGGCATATTTGTGAAAATCTAGTGGGTTGGAGTGTAACCAAAGTTATTTTGTCATCAAACTTGTTTTTAGGGGCTTTGTAGGCTACTTAATGTTATCCTCATATAAATAGAGGAGAGGGTCATTTTATTTCATCATGATCACTTGTAACTTGATTTCAGCCTCTTGACGATTTTAGCCTAGCTTGTATCTTGTGGAGATGTGATTCTATGGATCATTTTTCTCTATTGGAGCTATTTTTTGGCATTGGAGATATTGTCTTGGAGAAATAAAGAATTTTTCATGCCTTTTGTCTTGTATATGAACCTTGTACTTGATAATTTTTTTATCTTATGTCTCATGTATGGAATGTATTGATTATCTATGGTTTTCTATTGTGCCATTTATTCTTGAAGATCAATTGTATAGAATCTAGATATCATCATTGTATACATTACTCATGTATGAAATGTGAATGGAAATCCCCTTAGTGAAACTTTAAACTAGCTCTCCAAATGACCTTGATCCCTCACAAATATAATAGCTAGAGTTTTGATCTAGGGCATCAAAACTCCCTTACTCATTCACAAAATCTAGCCAATACTTCACCTCCACACACTCCATCATCCCAAGGACTAGGAACTGCCCTTGTCAAATTGGTGATCACACACAATTACATCCCTAAACTAAATTTCACTCGCTTATTTATGATTTGGCACTCTTAAGGATAAGTCATCATCTAGGGCTTGGTGTGAATTGGCTTTGAAGGAGAATTTTGGATTGTGGAGAGATTCAACATTGAGGGAAGAGTTGATTGCCTCAAAACCATCTTCCTTTACTGGACAATTTTTACATTTTAAGGCCTAATTCTCTCGCCCAAGGAAATTCCTAGTTTGTAAAGCTTCAATTTGAGGGCTTATTGAAGGTTCCTTTTTTCCATTTTCCTACTAGTATTCATTGTGGGGAAACCTTTTCTTAGCGTATTGACTCTAGGATAATCCATTTGTCTTGTTATCTCTCAAGCCCTAGGTGAATTGAGTCCTAGTTTGGTCTTGATAGAGGATGTGAGTTCCCTTTTCTTGGTTAATGAGATTTGTCCTTTAGAAGAGTCATCCTCTATAAGCCATTTGTCACCTTGAACCTAGCATAAATTTCATAGGTGGCCTCTCTAATGGGAAGCCTCCCATTGGTGAAAGTCCATAAAGAGTAGGGGGAGTGGTTGTGGTGATAGTGGGCCACATCTCATTGTTGTCACTTAGTCTAGTGTGTTGTATTGTAGGGTGCCCCTTTAGAAGACCTGCTAGATTTTGAGGCAATATGTTGCATTAGAAGATGGAAGTTAGTGTGCAAGAAAAATGGATGTTGATTTCCTTGATAAAATAATTCCTAAAGCATACCAAGAACGAGAAAAAAGGGTGTTGATTTCCTTGATATAATAATTTCTAAAGCCTAGTATTGAAAGCATGCCAAGAATGAATGGTTCCTTAACTTTGTTATATGCTTTTCTGAAAATATCTCTTATAAGTAGAATATCCTAGCCTACTGCTCTTATTGAATCCATACCCTTCTAAATTATCACCATATTGTTATAAATTTAGCTTCATTGGACAAAATAAATACACTCCAGTACCAAAGCTTAGAGCTTGAGGCATAATGAATTGATTTACATTGTTATTACCATAGCTAAAATATTATATCTACTTTATGTTTCTTAAATTGGCAATGCTTCTTGACTTCCATTTCTATATCAAGCATGTGGAAAGCCTAGTTCTATTAATAATATTTGGTCACGGGAGAGTATAATTATATTTTTCTTTCTATCGTTTTAGTTTACATTATATAATTGGTTCTTATCTTTTGACAACTTCATTCCTTATATTTGTTGCTTTATGGTTTGTACTTTTTCTTTTATAAGAAATTCCATAAATGGATGGGCTTATTTTCTTGATCATATGTTATCACCTTTATATTATATGTATTTCCGATCATGGTATGATCATATACGTTCGACTTTCCTCTGGTCCACCTTCTTTGCATTGTTTTGGGTTTTTCTTATGGTAGGTACCTTGGATGAGAAGCATACTAGGAAGAAATTCAGAGCTTTATGGATGTAATAAAACACCAATCCATAGAATCCAATTATAAATCACCATGTACAAGCTTTGGGCGGTAGCAAATTTAGATTTTATGGAAGTAGTCCAGAATTCTATATAAGGATGTTTATTATGTAAAGCTCTATATTTGTTGCTGATATATTTACTGTAAATTTCTGTATTAATATGTGATATAATCGACTTAATCCAATGAATGGAAAATGAAATGTTCCTTGTCCACTCTCAAAGGCATAAGCAATTCAACTCTATTACATGTAATGAGGCATCCATTTAAGATATATTTCATAAGAATAAGAAATGTTTTAATGAATATCTCAGGTCATTGTCATTTCGAAGATATATTTCCTATTACTTGGAAAGTGAGTCACTTGATTGGGTTATTGTCAATATAAGTTACTTGAATTCCTATATTTGGTGCATAAATGATAAGTGACTTGCCAACATATTCCTATTTTTCCTTAGTGATTACTGTTAGATGCTCAGGAGTGGAGAGAAGAAAAAATTATTCAAATTATGCCGTGTGCTTGTCACATACTTGTCATTAGACAAATGGCTAGAAATCATTCCAAATATTCCTAAGTTGAAATTTTGTTCTCTATTTTTACCAAACAGGTACTTTAATAGTGCAGGACTAAGTGGAGAGATACCATCCTCTTTTCGAAATATTCAAAGCTTGAAAATTTTGTGAGTTTTCATTGCTACTATTTTGGATAATAGTAGTTTGTTGTTCTTCTTTTTTTGGTACAGACCACAAAATGAGTTCTATACATTGGAAAATTGTTATGAAATATATATTAAGATGATAGTATTTCGATAACATTTTTTTGGTTTTGTGATCCAGATGGGCTTCTGATAATCAATTCACTGGAGGAATACCAGACTTCATTGGAAGTTGGAAGAACCTTACTGATCTGTACGTGTGTGTTCACAGTGTAATTGAGTTGATCTATGATATTTGAAAATTCATAATGTGTATAGATATACGTATGCTCGATTCAATTTTATTTTTTTCTGTGCATGTTTTTGGGCTTCATTCAACTTAATGCTCATATTACTAGAAATGTATTTAGCCTTGTAAATTGTTGCAACATAAATAGACATAGGCAAGAGGGTTGCAGGACATAATTCCTATTCTAGGATGCTTTGGATATTAATAAAATTTCGTGTCGTAAACAGTTGACAGAATCTTGTTATTGTTAGGATAGTAGAAATTTGTTATTGTTAGGATAGTAGAAAATTGGGCTTATTAACACTACCTGATTGGATGTTTCAAGGATTATTTATTTGGGGAATTTTGAGGTAAAAAATGGTTATTTAGGCTACAAAGACGTAATAGTTCTGCCCCAAAGTGTGAAACCTTCCCTTTCTCATCTTGTGATGTCTTCCTCCAAGGGTGCTCTTCATTCTCTCTAAGCCATAGTGGATTTTTATCCTCTCCCATATCGCTTCCCAATTGAATAGATTGATTGTTTGTTGTTCTAGCATTAAAATCACCAATTAGGAATATTTCTCCCTTAGTGCTAAAATTTGAAATATCTTTTTTTAATGCTACATATGGGTCTTCACTGTCTAGATTCCTTTTTTTTGTAAAATTTTGAGCTTTTTGGAGCAAAATAACAAGCAGCCAGCCATATTGTTGGTTGTGTCCATATCTATTATTTTCAGCCATATAAATTGTCTATTTGGGTCTTCTTTCTCCAATTTTATAATCCTGATCCATATTTCTTTTATTAGGACCATTATTCCTCCATACCTGATTTAGTTTCTTTGTTCCAAACAAAGATTTTAGTGTATCTTTCGAAGTCTGGAATTCTACATCCATTGTGTTTGTGTGTTTCCACAAGACAAATAATGTCTTTATCCTCAGCTATGGGCCCCAACCCTGGTCCTCTTCTCCATGGGTAGCCTCTGCAATTCCAACTTACCATGCTTAGGTACTCCCATGGCCCCATATCCTTATTTCTTGTGTGTTAACCTGTCAGTGATTTGGACTTTCCTGTTTTTCAACCATGCCCACTTTCTGACCTCTCTTGCTGACTTTACTTTCTCCCATTCTTTCCTCCTTTCTTCTTGTTGTGCGAGTGTTAAGTCTTCATCTAAGTAGATACAAGTGCCTTTAAGAAACCCTCTATTCTTTAAGATCCTCGCCTTGTCCTCCATGCTTCTTAAACTAACTCTCACATGTCTATTCCTTCCTACTCCCATAATCTCTCCTATCCAGCTTGCTTGTTGAATCCCGTCTGTCGTGCATCTCATCCTTAAGAAAATTCCTTACTAGGATATATGTTCTCTCTTTTTCCCCAAAGTCCTTCAAACCTTTGATGATGATATTTGTCATTTTTTCTTCTCTGTCCATTTCCTCTTTCATTTGTCTCTTGATTTGCTTTTCTATAATTTCCTTTTGTTCACTTGTCTTTTACTACCTCGGCCTAGGATTTAACCTCTTTTATTTTATTTACTTGTTTTCTCTTATTTCCATGTCTACGATTACTGACTGGAACTTTTCCATCTGAATTGTGCTAGCCGCTCTGTTGGCTCAAAACGATTTTTTTTTTTTTTTTTTTTTTTGCTTTTATCTGTTCCATTTCTTGCTTTAGGTTAATTAGCTCTTGCTTCCCTTTCTCCATTTTGTTTTGTAGGATTCTTATCTATTATTTTAACAACTTGTTCTCTCTTTCAATCCTCCCTTTAGCTTTTCTTAGGAGGAAACACCGCTCACAATTCCAAATTTAATCCTTGCTCAGAGATTTGAAATATCGTGGTGTTCTTCCTTAACAGAACTATAGATCGACTCCATTGGGACCGATTTTGGGAGGTGCTCATGCTCAGTTGGACGCAGAATTAAGAAGTTTACTCTTGTGTATTTCATCAATCATTTAGCCTTTCATTTTTCTGAGCTGCATGGATTTATGAAGGGTGGGCATACTGTTGCTGTAGGGGGGAACACAATGCTAATGTTGCGGGTCTCCTAGGTTGAATCTTGTTGAAAAGGGACGAGTTCTACTCCTGTGCGTGGTTGCTAGTCCCATTCTGGAATTGATTCCTTTCCCACTGAGCAAGACCGAGTATCGACAGTTGGTACCTTAGCTCACTCAGAACCAAGTTAGTGGATGCTGCTAGACGTGAAACAAATTCCCCAAAGGCCGAGTTCCTATTTCTGTGCATGATCACGACTTCTGTAAATAACACTGAGGAGGACGAGATCACATCTGAGTATCTTCACGCTATTTTAACTCCATTACTAGGTTGCGTGCCATCTCTGAGGCAAATATTGTGTGGATTATTGGCTGTATGAGGGACATCTCGAAGTTCTGGAACTAAGTTCATTTCTAGGCAACGTTTTCATCAATCAAACGCTGAAATGCTACTGCCAATGGACTGATATTTATATTTACAGAGCATCCTTGCTGCTACCAATATTAACCAGTACTATGATGACTGTTATTTAAATCTGGTTCCTTATTTCTATTCACTGGATGTGCTTGAGATGTATTTGGGAGTGTGTTCCATACATATATGCTACCTCTGTTGAAAGGAAATTCCCTTACTGAGTTCTTGGGAACTGTCATCTAACACCAGGAAGAGACTACTGCGGAGAAGAGAACAGAGCGGAGGGGTCAAGGATACAACTCCCTGTGCATGCATCTTTCTCCCTGAGTATTTCACTGGCCATAAACTCATGGTATGCTGTCAAGGGTGGTTCAAATCTGCCTTCACAAGCTGACTAGACATGTAAATAAACTTGGAGCCGAAGCTAATTGCTTCAAACATGAACACTCTCACTGTGCCACAAATTTGAGAAGCACGTATCTCTCTGCTGGCAGTTTGATGTATAGGGTGCGTCATTATCATTTCTGTTGTGTATTTAATTAGGGGACTGAAAATTAATGTTATATAAACTACCCAGAATGTCTCTGTTAAGAAATTTTATCAGTCATTTCGTAAAATCCCTGAGAGGGAAAAAAAAAGAATATCAGTTGTTGGTTGAAGCTATTCATTCTCTGTATGATTCATTGTGTGTTCACAGTAAATATATTTCATCTACAACAGTGGATGGTGTAACATATTTGACAAAAAATTCTACCTGAAATATTCATTGAAATCTCAGAAATTTGGGGTCATTGGGGAAATTCCCTCAGGAGTAATCTTGCTGTGAGTATAATAGAACTATCATAGGAGATTTACAAAGGGAATGGGTACTGAAAATACCCTAGAAGACCTCAAAGATGCCCTTAATAATCTAGGGAGAAGATGGGAGCAACAACAGTTTAAGACATTACTTGGTTATTCTTTGGGCCAAGAAATAAAGAAGAACAACAAACTTTTCTCAAGAGCGTCTTTTCCATTCTTCAGAAAGAACAACCAAGAGATGTGCAGAAAGGGCAGTAAATAGGACACAAAATCTTTGCACTTGGGACAGATCTGAAACATATGAGGGTTCAAACTAGATGAACTAGATGCACTCCTTTCTGAAGTGAACCAGATAGAGGGGAAGAAACTAATTTGGGCTCTAAAACCAACTATGCTTTCTGAACCAGATAGAGGGGAAGAAACTAATTTGGGCTCTAAAACCAACTATGCTTTCTCTTATACAACACAAGTTCTTGGAGGAACCTTGTGAAGGGGTCAGACTTCCAGTTGCATCCTGTCTCAGTGACATTATGAGGTTGACAACACCCATACGTCCTTACAATGATGATGTTATGAGGAGAGTTTTCAGATTGATAGTAGAGACCCTTCAGGATTTGGATAACACTGTGGATCTTACCTTTGGGAAAAAGCTCTGAACCTATGACATCATGTTTGATCTAGATTGTGATGACGTTATTTTTCAAATGTTCCAATACTTCTTCAGCATTAAGAAAGATCATCCAGAGACGTTCAAAGCACACATGCATTCCATCTTGTCTTCAGTTATGGGAGACCATGATGCCATCTGCAAGAAGTTACAAGCTAAGTTGTTGGCCATTTGGAGAAAGGAACAAATGGTCTCACCCACATCTTATGAGCTAGCCGAAAGGTTGTTTGAGGAGAAAATTAGATTGTTCCGGAGACAGTTGACAAGGGAGGAGTTGTTCATGATTGGTGGACCATGTAGCAAGAATGAGTTAAGGAGGAAGGGTCTTTGCTTCACCTGTAGGGAACCTAACCACTCATGCAGGATTGACACTGAGGAGATGGAAGAGGTGGATCAGGAGGAGGATCCTTCTGACTTTTCGGATGAGGATTCTTCTTTTATAGTTGAGCCCATGGGTTCTTACGGGGATGCCTCTGAGGAGCACGAGCAATCATGTAATGTTGATCACAGTAGCCTAGATATGCATCCATGTGTGGTAGAGGAGTGTGATGAGCATTTGATTGTTCCCATGAGAGAAGGAGATCAAGGAGTAGATGAGTGAGTGATGTTTCAGCATAGAGAGACATAGACGAGCATGAGTCAGATGATACGCACAATGTGCGTGATGGGCTATTTTTGGAGGGTCATCTAGTGGCTCATGTTGAGCCCATGTTGGAGGAGAATGAGCAACCGTCCTTTGGGCCAACCATTGGCGAGCCCCAGACAAATGTATAGAAAGGCAACAGGGTTGTAGTACTTGCAGACACTGGTCGTCTAGAGGTACTAGAGCCTGACAGGATAGTTTTGCTAATACTCCCTCTTAGTTAGAAATGTGTTCTAGTGTTATACCATTTCTACAACACCCTGTCTCTATATAACCCTTTGTCACGCTGCTATTGTCTGGCCGCTGTGACAACCTGCCACTGCCCACCAACCACTGCGCAACTCTGATGCTGCATATGTGTTGTTGTTGACATTTCCGTACTGCTACCAACTCTACATCTACACTACAACTCCCTCTCAACTGTTGCTGCTGCAACTGAGAAGCATCCAAAATACTGAATCAACTATGTTCAGTACGATGCATCTGACTCTCGATTCTCTGACTGCTACTAGCCATTGCACTGTCTACTGAAGAATTTGTGTTACTGTTAACTCTGCTACTGTGCCTCTCTGCACTGCTTCCAACATTGCACTACACTCCTCGACATATGACTGCTACTAGTCTACAACTGTCACTCGAATCTGACTGCATCAACTAACACTGATCCTTCCTGCTACTGAATACTATGGGCCCCCATAGCAAGGTAATGACCCATGAGGAGGACACCTCAATGGACACTGCCCATCTTTTGCAACTTTGGGACTATAACTCCATATCGCCCCACCTCACTCCTGGAGGTATAGTTGCAAACATGGCGAAATATTCCTCCAACCTGGAGGACAATTTGTCTATCTCTGTGGACGCGGTCGCCTAGTCCTACTTCTCTTGCTTGTCCTTTTTCTTGAGAGGACACTATGTACTGTAGTGACGGAACTAACCACATCTGAAGCACTTGACCTTTGACAGGTCCTTCTTCTTTTTCCCTTGCCCCTGACTGGGACCCTTAGATGATAGGGTCACATTTTATTCTTCCTTCTCACCCTTCATGCCCTTGCTACTGCTGCCAGTAATGATACTCTTTACTAGAGCTTGCCTTAACTCCTCCTACTATAGATCAGACCACATCCTGTCCCATTTAGGCAATGTGTCTCTGCCTAAGATACTATGGACAAACACATGCCAGTCATCTTAGACACTATTCAATGCCAACTGTACAAGCTCTGTGGGTTGGGGTGCCTCCCCAACGGCTGCAAGCTAATCGGGTACTTCCTAAATCCTAGTGAGGAAACCTTCATCGCTTTCACCCTTCTTCATCCTTGGGATTCACAACTTCTCCTGGAGAAACATCTTCCGCTTCTCAAAAGAACTCTGAAATAACTCGGAGAGAGAATCCCACATTTCCTTGGTCATATCTTTGTTTGTCACATGTGAGACTAGATGATCTCGAACTCATTCCAAAATCATCTGCTTCTCCTTCGCCATCTCCTTTATGTACTCCTTGAGCTTATCGACATCCTGGGATACTGCTACCACATTCTCTACATAGGCTTTCAATCCATATTCATCTAGAAGAGAGGACATCCTAGCCTTCCAGATGACACAGTTGGAGGCTCCCTCCAAACCTATCCTAATATCTAAGCCCGATTGTGGCCATCTCTAAATATGGTCGAAAATCTCCCTCTTTCCCTCTGCTCGACTGTTGGATCTGTTATTCACACTCCCTGCTAGAGTGAGAAAACTGCTCATGGCTACTGCTAATCTGTAACTGGAAAAACTAGATCTCTAAAATTCAATATCCCCTAAGAGAAAATTTCCCTCTACGTCCTATTTCTCCTCCACTCAGCGTTGGTTCTACTTCTGCAACCTGTGCAAAACCCTTTGCGCCCAAACAAGGAATCTTCTACGTGAAAATATGATATTTTGTTGCTCCCTTTTCATGCTAGAATAACTTAACTGGCAAGCCAAATTTTTCTGCCAACCTACACTGAAAAATCGAACTACCCCAATCAATTCGATCTGCCTGGCTTAGGCTTTGCACAACCTCCAGAAATTCATCCTGCTGCTCCCTTTGAACAACAAATTTATTCCTTCGCTTCCCCGTTTGATCATTCACGCTTTGATACCATGTGAAAAATTCACCATTGAAATCCTATTGCAACAACTTCAATTAATCGTTCTAATTGTTAATTAATTTAACAATGTATTTGCTACGGCAAATATCGAATAAATCACACTGAAACCTTCACAAATAAAACTGCGGAAAATAATAGCACTGGAAACTGAGAAATTTGCTAGTACACACACATAAAAATTGATACAATTATTTTTGTACAAATGTCCCTGGAAAAACCCAACTTGGGAAAATTGGTGTAACAACTGAGGGTTTTATATTATTATGCAGCAATGAGAAATTTTGAGTACAACTAGATGCCGAAATCTGGCAATCCTATAGACAAAATACTGGAAAAATTTTCTGGATAGAAATTACCCTCACTCCGAGCAATCCTAGCACTGTTTGAGCTCTAAAAGGCTAGCCACCCAACTGGGCCTGCACAAGCTCTGCGTCACATTGGAGTTGCCTTCCATACGTGCTACTTGAATCAACTACCAGTCTAACTGTCCTTCCTACTGTTGATTAGGAAAATGCTTCTCCGGCACTCTAGGACCTCTTATCGGCCTCTGGAACTGAAGACGTCTTCCCCTCAGCAAAAATTGAACTACCTTTTGAGGGTTTGTGCTGCCTCTGTGCAGCCTCTTGGAGAAAATCTTGGCCTCTTTGCTATGTACTCGTCAGATCTGGAAAATTGTAATATTCCCAATTTTCAGCAGCTAATTGGCAATATTAATGTTTGCTCAGATTTTTCTTTTCTAATGTTCAGCCATAAAATAAAGGGGTGATAGGACCCATAACCCAACTTAGGATAAATAAGCTCCCTAAAGTCACTTGAACATTATTCTGATTTCAGCGTGGGGCCCAAGGGAGCCAAGTGACAGCGCAAGGAGAGGGACAGCGCAGATGCAGTTTGGGCCAGGCAGCGCAGTGGTAGCGTGGGCCAGGGCAGTGTGGCATGAGGAGACAACGCAGCACAGTGGGGCCCAAGGGAGAGATAGGGTCTTAAGCATAAAAGGAGGGAGAGGATAGGTACTCATTCATTCTATTATGCATCTTTAGAATTTTTGTCTAACAGATATTGAGCACGCTTACGCTGTTTAGCTAAGTCTACAAGTGTTGTTCAGCACACGGGTGTCTCTGAGCGGAGATCGCAACCTCAGCCTCGGGGGACTTCGAGTGCCCACTCAGGTGAGGAGCTTCACCATTGATTTTTAGAGTAGAGAACGCAGAGCCTTTCAGCCAGGAGTTACGCAGTCACTAAGGCAGCGCAGTCACAGTCAGAGATTACGCAATCTTGGAGGAGGGCAGCACCGGGAGTGAAGGGAGATCAGGAGTTTCAGTCTGGGAGAAGTGTGAGGGGATCAACCCTTCACAAGTCATCTTTTGGAGCAGTAGGAGGCCAGCATTTCCAGTCATACAGTTCAGGGGCCAACGTACTCACCAGGAGAGCATGATTTTCCCAAGGGGGTCAAATTTCGGGGTCAGCCTTTCCGAATTCCTTCCTGGGTTTTTGGAGGAGAGTTCATACCCAAAGTTTCACAATTTTCTGAGCAGGGGAACAGCCCCAAAGAGCAGACCTATTCCAGTCAGAGGCAGCATTTTCCAGCAGCAGCAATAGCTCAGGGAGTTACGCAGTCCAGAGAGAAAGCAACCATTCATAGTAGAGTTTTGAGAGTTATTTCAGCTTGCCTTGAGCAAGCCAAGGTGCCATCATTCTTATCACCTCTTGTACTCATTCCCTCTTTCAGATTTATAATAAAATGGCTCAGCTTTTCTTAATGTTTGCAGTGTTTTTCATGGTGTCTCTCTATTTGATGTAGTTTTTGTTTGTGGCTTTGTATTGTTGTTTATTTCCTATTCGGAATATTACAGTGGTATCAGAGCTCATAGACTTGGCTCAGTCTGTGGAGTAGATCAGTCTATGACACCCAGAGACAAAGAATACATCAGTTACTGGAAGCAGTGGTACAGGAGTCGAGAGCGAAGGCTCGAGGCCACATTTGGAGAGGGGGACTGCGTTCTAGTTAAGGATGCAGAGGAGGAAGCACCTATGGCAGAAGAGATAGATGACGAGAGGGAGTTCGGGAATCTCCTCTTGAAGTCTATACAGGAGCTCTCGAGGATGATAGAGGAGATGGGTCAAAAGATTGTTGGGGAGAATAGACAGCATGAAATCCCAAGGGTTTTTCACATTGGAGAGGGATCTGACACTTCCCATCACACACAAGAGCAGAACACAACACAGCAGGTGGTGCTACGCACTCCCCCACATTCCACTATGCCCACATTCTTGATTGCAGGTACAGGAACGGGAGGACTCCAAGAGCCGGAGATGGCTCATTACGGGGACTATTTTGCAGAGTATCAGTCATATGGGCGAGATTTTGGTGAAGCTTTCTCTTTCCACGATTTCTGCCTTCTCAAGAACAACAACAGACCCCGAAACCAGAACAAAGGTGGTGGGTACATGCAGGGAGGTGAGCTGAAACGTACCATGGGAGGATTTTTCTTGCCAACTTATGATGGGTCATCTAAATTTTCAGCAAAGACTTGGGTGGAGAAGCTAGACATTTAATTTCAGCTAAATCAAATGGCAGAGGTGGAGGCCATCAAGGTGGCAGCGCTACACCTTGAGGGAGAAGCCCATAACTGGTGGTTCCATGGGATGGCCATGCTAGGTCACTCAACATTGACAGCGTATGCAGAGTTCACCCGGAGATTGGTGGAGAGGTTTGACCAGAAGGATTCAGAGGAGCATTTTGTCGAGATGACCAAGCTCAAACAGACCGAGAACCCGAAAACTTACATTTCTGAGTTCTTAAGACTTTTAGTGATGGTGCCAGACTTGTCTGCAGCCAGGAGGATTTACATGTTCATTGATGGGTTGGTAGAACCTCTGCGTGGGTTAGTCAGGTCCACTAGGCCGGCTACACTTCAGGATGCATTTGGGAGGGCAAGTCACACTGACTTTATAAAAAGTCACTTTTTAGTCATTACTTAAAAGGTACACTTCTCAACATTATAAAATGAAGTGTCTAGGGAGTGAAATGTGCCCAACCACTTCTACATGCTAGGCACCGCGAAAGTAGAAGTACCTCTGACCTACCAAAAACTAACATTCACTCTTAGTGAGTGAGGTACTTCTGGAACCTCCACCACCAAAATATGTCTCCAAGCCCATCTTAGTACATGTAACTTCTCCCTCTAACCCTAAAGCCTTTCTTGCCACCTGATCTGAAACTTGAGCTAAGAATCTGTCACAAAAAACCATGCTCTAAGGAGTCCTATCACACTCCTGAGCATCTGTCAATGTCATGGCATACCAACTAAGTCTCCTGGTAGTACCTTATAATATTCTTAATTGAAATATACAATTATACACGAAGCAAACATAGCAAAAACACACATAAAATTTTCACACAAATCAAACACCCAACATAGAGCCGAAAATTGCGTTGTTCTAAGCTATTTTAATATAAAATCATGGGGTTACAATATGATATTTGGAAAGTGTGCACCTGGGCTTGCCCAAGGCAAGCTAGCAAAGCCCAAGTGATGAAAGCAAGTGCCCCAACTACTGCGAAGTTGTCCCCTCTATGGCTCTGCGCTGATCACTCAGAAAATAAACTGTTGGATGTAAATAATTGTTGATTTGACCCTTTTCCGGTGCTCAGAAATTTCCGGGAAATTAATCCCGGTCTCTCTTCCAATAACCCACCAAAACCCATAAAGGATTTGGTCAAATGCTGACCTCGGAATTTCGACCCAATTTCCCCTAGCTCCTGTAGCTACTAGCTGAGTTAGGATACCTGTTTGACCCCTCAAAGCTTCCTATAAAATTCTGCCAAATTAATTCCAGACTCTCCACTAAATACCCAAAATAACCCTCGAAGGAATTAGCCAATGGTTGACCTTGGAAATTCGATCCTTTTTCCCTCAATGGCTCCACAGCTGGGTAATTCGACCCACCTGTCAATCCTACAACAATGAGTCCCAAAAATGATTGCAATCTCCCTCAAAACACTTCCTCGGACCCCTCCTCAAGTTTCAAGCCCAAGCTCCCTTCTCTCCTCAACAACCGAGTGTGGCTCCTCCAAGGACTACGCAGTCACTGCGCTACTACTGTTGAACCCCTCCACAAACTCGAGTTCCCTGCGGCTGGTACAAAATGGAATTGGTAGGACTCCCTCCTTTGGCTGGCACTCAAAGTACACTGAAGCAAGGGTTGAGGTTTCCGTTCGAAAACACTCATGTGCTGAACAACACTTGCAGCCTTGGCTTCAGCTTAAACGTGCTATGTCAAAGACAATTTTGCAAATGATCATGAATAAGCCAAATGAGTGCCTCTTTCTCTTTTTGTCAAAGAGCCTCCAAAATGCCCATGTGGGCCCAACTTGAATTTCCCCCACCAACTTCGCTCCAATGAGAGCATACTTCCTCATGTGGGCTGTAATTCTCCATGGGTGGCCTCCACGCTCCGCTAAGTCCTTAATGTTTCCCTCCAACTCTAATGTCCAGGCTTTCTTAAAGTCAAAAATACATGTGGGGCCTCTAAACCCACATTCCCTAAGTGCGAACATGAATTAAGACAAAATTTGCCAAAATTGATACATCACTTAGCAATAATGCTAAGTGGGAATTGTTGAGATTTTGGGGTAGCATCGGATGTACTCTAGCTCCGAAACATGGTGGAGGAGTTGGAACAAATGATATCTCCAAGACCCAGAAAGTGTTTGGAGAAATTCCATCTGGTGTAAAATTTATCCAAATAATTAAATTTTTTAATGGGGACCCTAAGTCTAACTTAGGGAAATTAAAAAATTAAAGTGAATTAATTTACACATGTGATGAGAACATTCTAAGTTATGTGGATCAAACATTCTTTTAATCTTAGCCGTCGATTAGAGATTAGATTACGACCGTTGATGTGTTAACGAGAAAAGTATAAAGGAAGGGCTTGGGGTCTGTTGGAGGAAGACACACAAAGTCTAAGAGATCAAATTCTTTTGACGGAGTAGTGCTCGGACGAAGATCAGATCTGAGTGACTCAGAGAAGTAGCGAGGGGCAGATGTAGTGATTGGTCAGGAGGGATAAGAGTACAACGCAGAGCAAGGGCAACAGAGACGCAGTGGAGGTAGCGTAGCCATCAAAGGGTGTGACGCAGTCCCTCAGGAGGATGACATAGGCCCACGCAGGGGCAGTGCAGTGTCTCCAAGGAAAAGTCTGAAATCACCAGAAGCTAGGGTTTCTAAGCCAGCAAGGCTGAAACCAAACTCCGGAGAAGTAGATCCACGCAGAGCTAGGGTGACGCAATCTCTCCGCCAAGGCTACGCAAGCTGACATAGTAGCTGCGCAGAACCAGCTGGGGTTTCACCAGTTGCTCATCTGGATCCGCTGGGACTTGCGAGTGTGAGGTATATATCACATTTTTCTCTAATTACCAAGGTTTTCTCTGTTGGGTGAGCCGAGTTATGGCACCCTAGATGTACTCAGAAACTGTTGCTTAATAATAATAAACCCTCATATCTGTTGCACCAATTTTCTCGCATTGGGTTTTTCCGAGGACATTTGTTCGAAAAATCTGTGTCATTTGTCATATAAGCGTGATGTTCAGTAAATGATCTGTATTTGTGTAGGCTGCTATTTGTGTTTACTTCGAAGTTTTTCTAAATATTCAGTTAAATAACTTGTGTAAATAAATCAAGTAGGGGAAGTAAATCAATAGTTAGCAGTAGGATTTCTGTGCTCATAAATTTTCACATGGTATCAGAGGATTGCAGATCAAGCTGCACAATCAGTAAAGCAGCTGAAGATATTTGTTGCAGGAAGAGCAGCTGAAGAAGCATTGATCCGGAAGAAGGCAATGCAGCACCAGAGGGACAGCAGACCCTGCAAGGGTGACGCAGGGTCAATCTGCTCACGCAGAGCCTGACGCAGCTCCAGAGAGGTGACATAGAGCTAGTTTGCTCATGTAGAGGCTGACGCAGCACCAGGAGAGGGACGCTGAGCCAGTCTGCTCATGCAGAGGCTGACGTAGCACCAAGAGGGTGACGCAATCCGAGTTGGAGAGTTGTTGTGCAGTTTGTCGGGGCCGGAAGTGCAGTTTCTGATCTTCAGAAGTTGTTGGTGTGGCATAGGTTTTGTCGGTGCAGAATAGTGCCTAGAAAAGGTGACAAAGCAGGAGGAGAATAGTCGCTCAACAGATTTGTGCCAAAGAAATCTGAGATTCGATCAAGAGGGTGATCATAGAGGACTGATTAAGGAGATTTGGCGGAGGATTTCGGGAGGGAAATCAGTTGTCAAAGGGAGCAGCTATTCTAGAGGGTTTCTATCTCCAAGAAACCTAGATTCAGTCTTTTGTTGTGTAATATTCCTAATTAGCATTGCTAATTGGAATATTTCATTTTTGTTTAATTTTGCCGCTTTAGCTAAAAATAATAAATAAAGTGAGAAATAAGAGGGGTCATCTCACTTTATAAAATAAAGTGCTTTCCTAGTTGATTGACGTTGTAACT
This sequence comes from Pinus albicaulis, assembly GCA_034641835.2. Classification (NCBI taxonomy): domain Eukaryota; kingdom Viridiplantae; phylum Streptophyta; class Pinopsida; order Pinales; family Pinaceae; genus Pinus; species Pinus albicaulis. Next base: position 511,222,806 of record CM076569.1, read on the forward strand.
TAAAGGGGTGGCCTTGGGGGTCCACACGTGTATGAGGGGAGGCCTCACACTGACCCAAGGGTAACTGCGCAGGCCAAGGAGGGTGAAGGACGCAGTTAAGGTTTTGGAGGGAGTTTAGCACTATAAAAGGAGGGGTTTCCACTTCATTTGGCATGCTTGATTTGATATTGATATTGAGAGCCAGACTTCTGTCTGCTTCCGCACGCCGGTTGTTTAGTCGGTCTGCAGCACTGTTTAGTGCAACCGAGTGTCTCCGTTCGGAGATCTCACCCTTAGCCTCGGGGGACTTCGAGTGCCTGCCCTGGTAAGGTTATTTTCTGAGCAACATCCTTCAGTTCCAGTGGTAACTAGCAGTAGTTTTCTGGTGGAGATTTGGAAGAGGAGATACCCCTTCTTGAGACTGCGCAGATCTGGAGAGATAGTAGCAGATCTAGCCTTGGAGGACGCAGATCTGGAGAGATAGTAGCAGATCTAGCCTTGGAGGACGCAGATCTGGAGAGATAGCAGCAGATCAGGCCTTGGAAGACGCAGATCTGGAGAGATAGGACGCAGATCTGGAGAGATAGCAGCAGATCTAGCCTTGGAGGACGCAGATCTGGAGAGATAGGACGCAGATCTGGATAGGGAGGACTCAGATCCAGCAGATCCAAGTAGGAGAGCCTCAGATCTGGACAAGGAGGACGCAGATCCAGCAGCTCTAGCCCTGGGGGACGCAGATCCAGAGAGATAGGACGCAGATCCAGCAGATCCAGGCAGAGAGGACGCAGATCCAGTCAAGGAGGACGCAGATCTGATGAGCAGGGTCTTTTGTGTGGGGTTTGGCAGCGTTTTTCAGTGTTTCCAGCCCTGAGGAGTTGGTCATCTCATCTGGAGGACTGGTGGTTGGATTCATCCCTTCTGGCCAGCGTTTCATCTGTCTTCTGCGCTGTCACTAGCAGAGATAGCGTTTTCACTGGTGAGGGCTTGATTGGTGGTGGAGCATCAGTTTCACATTTTCTGGGGTTTGTTTGGAGGATTGAGATCAGCCATCTTTCTAGTTTCCAGCTCATAGTTCCAGTGCATTCCAGCAGCAGTTCTTCATAGCAGTTCTTCAGCCAGCTAGGACGCTGTCCCTATCTGCAGCCATTATTTGTTCTGAGAGGGTCTCCACTTGCCTAGGGCAAGGATAGGTGCACTCATTCTGATTGTCTTGTATTCCTATCTATGTATTCTCAGATTAATAAAATGGCTTAGTGTTCGGGCATTCTATGTGTACTTGTTCCATTATCTGGTTCCAGCATTTTGTTTTATATATCTGTCTGGCATATTTCTGTGTATTACTGGTTATTTCCCTTTGGGGATATTACAGTGGTATCAGAGCATAATTCTGGCTCAGCCTGTGGTCTATGACATCGGAAAAGAGATCATACAGAGCAATAGCAGTTGCAATACCAGAAACGCAGTTGGAAAAAGGGCCAAAATAAAAAGGGTCAAATTTTGAAGTTTGGAATTAGGAGAAACGTTTTCTGGGTTTTTCTGGGTTTTGGACAAGGATCACCTTCCCAAATTCTTGGAATTTTCTGAGTAGTTTTCAGTGGGTAAATCGGAGGTTGAAGTTAAGCAGCAGTATGGTTTTGCAGCAGCCGTGCAGTTTCTGAGGAGCCTGTAGACACATAGTAGAAAGAGCCGATGGCAGTTGATGATGATGAGAGGAGATTTAGAGAAACGCTCCTCCAACACATACAGGATGTGTCACAGAGACTCGCCGCGCTAGCGGTTAGGCAGCGGGAAACCCCAAGGGGTTTTCAGATTGATGAGGGATCGTGCACATCCCACCATTTGCCGGAGCATGTTGCCACTCAGCATATGGCATCACATACACCCACACGCCCTACCATGCCCACATTCTTGCCAGAGGACACAGGGACAGCAGTACAGCGAGAGGTAGATCCGACTCGGATCTCTGACATTCTTGCAGAGTACCAGGCTCTCGGACCAGCATTCATGGAGGCTCTCTCGTTCAGAAAATATATCCAGATCCAGTATGGCATTAGACTCCGTGATCATCACCGGGGGCACCGGCATCATCATGGTGGAGACTACCACCGCACAGCTAGTAGAGATTATGTTCAGCTCCAGCGTGATAGTAGACCTCACAACTTTCACAGAGGGAACAAGCACTCACATGATAGGGGCTTACGGCGCACAGTGGATTGATTCCATCTACCGACATTTGACGGGTCATCCAGGCGCTCAGAAAAAGCTTGGGTGGACAAGTTGGATACCTCTTTCCAGCTTGACCGAGTATCGGAGAGGAAAACCATTAAAATGGTTACCTCGCACTTGGAGGATGAGGACACACAGGATTGCAGGGAGTCCGAGGATACACCTAGTGTGACACAGGACTCACCATCCTTAGAGACCTCCTTGACCGTGCCGGTTGATATCATAGTGGAGGAGGTAGAGCCTACCCCGTTAGGGCCATCCACTGAGGTGATGACTGGAGCCATGTCCGAGTCTTCGGGTGGTAGCAGCACACGACAGATGGGTGAGGTATCAGGAGATATATCCACTATCGATGAGGCACTAGGAGATACAGAGGTATTGGATGATGGTCGCAGACAGCAGTATCATCGACTTCGGACGGACCTTCGAGTTTTGAGGGAGAAGGCCACGTCAGTACGGGAGACCATTTTGTTGCAGGACCAGGAGCTGGAGGGTATGAGAGTGACTTGCGCCAAGTCGGCAGCCAAGTTGGTCCGCATTGGGGAACAACTGGATTCCCTGATGGTACAACCAGAGGGCACGTTGGAGTGTCAGATCATTCCCCTTCAGGTATGCATGGATGGGACTAGCAGTGTTGTTGGGTCATCTCTTCCCGTTGGAGAGAGAGAGGCGGAGCCACCTAGTCAGGTCTCATATGTTGACTTGGATAGTGGTATGAGACGATCAGAGTTGCACAGGGTACAGCAGCCACGTGTTGAGGTTGGATGGCGAGAGATTTTGAGTTGGTACTCGGTGGAGCGGGCTATGGAGATAGTGGTGGACCCAGGTGCAGTTCAGCAGGCGTTCCTAGGTGTTGAGCATACAGGGACCCCAGATTGGCATTGGGATCCAGGTGGGATCACCTATCATTTCCCAGGCAGGTCGGCTGACTATGCCTTGGAGAGTACAGTTGGCCAAGTAGCAGAGCATGTGCAGTTCGGGTCAGCTCCAGTGGCCAACCAGTTTATGGGTAAACTCCCTAGGTTGTCTTGGCATGACATTCATACACGGGATCACGGGGTGGTCAGCACACCTTGGCAGGAGCTTGTCGGAGGAGGTGGCATTGGCAGGCCACTAGATGGCACCTTGTATGGGGGCAAGGATTCTTCACCTTTGTGTGGGGCACAGAGGACGCAGCGGAGCCGAGCAGTGGTGGTAACACTACTGACCCATAGGGAGATTCACTTCTCGGACCCCTCGAGGAGGATTTACAGTGATGATCCATTTGTCGGCGGGTATAGTGATGCGACGGTGGACATGACGATACCGATTGGTGGTAGTCCGATATGTAGAGGCACAACTCTAGGACATCACATCCATGGATGTGTGGGAGCCTCTAGCAGTGATCAGTCAACTACTGGTAGACATGGAGCTACATGGTGGTGTACCGTAGTGTGTGGGACTACATTGTGGAGTAGGAGTGCCCTACATCACATTGAGAGCACGCGGGGAGTGACAGATTCCTGGACACAGTCAGGGCACGAGACGGTACAGGGTGGTACAGCAGTAGCATGGGGTATCCAGCAGTATTCAGGGGTATGCCTCAGTGTGCAGTGGCATGTCGAGGAGTGTATGGATGATCAGTGGTATGCGAGGGCATACGGTGCTACACAGCAGGGACTTAGAGCATTCCTTCCAGAGAGACTCATGGGTAGGGACATCAGGCTTACCTTTGGGAGTAGTTCACCCAGGATCGATGGAGAGACAGAGGAGTGATACTTGGCAGTATCTGTGGGGACTCACACACCTGACTCGCTTCGACATCACTCACAGGTACAGTTGATTATGTTTTTGACCTTTGGCACTTTGGGCGTGAGCAGCAGGGTACGCGAGGTTCACCCAAGATATTTGGATGACACTCAGTACACTAGGCGAGAGACTACTCAGCAGTGGCACTGGGTTGGTGTGCTAGTTGACAGCCACAGGTTGGGGGATGAGATGATCCCTTTCAGAGGTGGTGCATCAGTCATCATTGAGCCTACGCTTGGAGAGCAGGTCATGAGGGAGACATGCCTCATTTTTCCCTCAGGGCATGTCGAGATCATGCATGAGCAGAGGATACGGGGTATAGCAGAGGTAGTATCCCAGTATGTGTCTGGGCTCCAGACACTGTATCGATACTTTGTCGAGAGGGTGGATGGCATGTTCGATGCCGATGAGATGGCGGAGGTAGAACAGGAGGTCATTCCTTCTGTATGCCAGGGTGAGGACTCCTTTTCACATGAGTCCATAGGATCAGTTGAGGTCGCTTCTGGGGAGCGAGGGCAGTCATGCATGGATGGTGACAGTAGACCGGAGCTATATACTAGTGTCCAGGGTGAGCAGTCAGCTGCATTGACATCGAGTGCGGTGACAGCTGTTACAGATCCATATCCTCTGGAGGTGTTGGAGGTTGATGGGATTGTTATGCAGAGGGCTAGTAGACAGCGGGAGTTGTTGGATATGTTGGAGCATCCATCTCTGGGTCGACACTGGGATGAGGCACAGATAGATGTACTCGCAGTCAGCAGAGCTGCAGCGTTTTTAGTGGGTAGCACTCTCCAGGAGTACATCGATGGAGCTCGCAGCATACCTTGCCCACTTTTGCCCATTATAGAGAGAGGGGCTTCCTTCTACAGGCAGCTTCCATTGATAGACAGGGTAGAGCAGTGGGAGTTGATTACAGATTGGCGGCAACATCCCAGGCCTGTTCCATATACCGTTGTTGTTGCTACATCAGATTCTTCTTCTAGGATGGACTGGCGGGAGATCATGAGTTGGTACCCTCTAGATGGTACGGTATTATTCGTAGGGAGCACAGTCGGGCAGGGACCCTTGGACATAACAGAGGTTATAGATTTCAGCTGGCAGGGCAGCACAGGACATCATTTCTTCAGCACTCCATCCCGATTTCAGGAGAGCAGGATCAGCATGGGATCGAGTCAGGACGTGGATTGGAGAGAGGTGATGAGTAGGTATGCAGTTGGAGAGGCAGCATATGCAGTCACAGGTACATCACAGCAGGAGCCCGAGAGCATTGATGCTTGCTGGTGGTTTTCACTGCTTAGAGCATTAGTCATAGCCAGAGGCGGTGCACAGTCCGAGCCGTGGGACTTGCGCGATTATTGGCCACAGTGGCGATGGGATCCGGGAGGACTATTGATTGGCTGGTACCATGAGAGGCCAGTTTGGGATCCTGGCATTGAGATATCCCTTCGTATCAGGGTGATGCAGGAGACAGAGAGGTTTCAGTGGGACCCAGGCACATTTTGCAGTATTGGTAGGGGGCATCAGCTAGAGAGTAGGCTTGTTCAAGCGTTGCTCGAGGATAAGCAATTTTTGCCGGATGAGGATGCCACTTGGGAGAGCGAGCAGATTTTACAGCATCCATCACTTCAGTTGCTTGAGGACAAGCAACGTTCTGCCGGGGGAGACTGTAATATTCCTAATTAGCATTGCTAATTGGAATATTTCAATTTTGTTTAATTTTGCCGCTTTAGCTAAAAATAATAAATAAAGTGAGAAATAAGAGGGGTCATCTCACTTTATAAAATAAAGTGCTTTCCTAGTTGATTGACGTTGTAACTTAAAGGGGTGGCCTTGGGGTCCACACGTGTATGAGGGGAGGCCTCACGCTGACCCAAGGGTAACTGCGCAGGCCAAGGAGGGTGAAGGACGCAGTTAAGGTTTTGGAGGGAGTTTAGCACTATAAAGGGAGGGGTTTCCACTCTCATTTGGCATGCTTGATTTGATATTGATATCGAGAGCTAGACTTCGTCCGTCGCACGCGAAGAGTTTATCGGTTCGCAAAGATCGGGTTTACAGAACTTCGAGTGTCTCCGTTCGGAGATCTCACCCTAGCCTTGGGACTTCGAGTGCCTCGCTCTGCAAGGTTATTTTCTCGAGCATTATCCCCGCCTGCTGGTAAATTGTGAGGTTTTGTGGAGAGAGAAGAGGAGATACCCTTTGAGATCACAAGTAGATCTGGAGAGATAGTAGCAGACGAAGCTCTGAGGACGCAGCATCTCCGGGAGAGAATCCAGCAGATCTAGCTCGGGAGGAACGCAGACCGAGGGATAGCAAGCAGACGTTCTGAGGACGCAGATCTGGAGAGATAGGACGCAGATCTGGAGAGATAGCAGCAGATCTAGCCTTGGAGGACGCAGATCTGGAGAGATAGGACGCAGATCTGGATAGGGAGGACTCAGATCCAGCAGATCCAGGTAGGAGAGCCTCAGATCTGGGCAGGGAGGACGCAGATCCAGCAGATCTAGCCTTGGAGGACGCAGATCTGGAGAGATAGGACACAGATCTGGAGAGGGAGGACTCAGATCCAGCAGATCTGGGCAGAGAGGACGCAGATCCAGTCAGGGAGGACGCTGATCTGATGAGCAGGGTCTTTGTGTGGGGTTTTGGCAGCGTTTTTCAGTATTTCCAGCCCTGAGGAGTTGGTCATCTCATCTGGAGGACTTGTGGTTGGATTCACCCCTTCTTGCCAGCGTTTCATCTGTCTTCTGCGTTGTCACTAGCAGAGACAGTGTTTTCACTGGTGAGGGCTTGATTGGTGGTGGAGCATCAGTTTCACATTTTCCGGGGTTTGTCTGGAGGATTGAGATCAGCGATCTTTCTAGTTTCCAGCTCATAGTTCCAGTGCATTGCAGCAGCAGTTCTTCATAGCAGATTCTTCAGCCAGCTAGGACGCTGTCCCTATTTGCAGCCATTATTTGTTCTGAGAGGGCCTCCACTTGCCTAGGGCAAGGATAGGTGCACTCATTCTGATTATCTTGTACTCCTATATATGTATTCTCAGATTAATAAAATGGCTTAGTGTTCTGGCATTCTATGTGTACTTGTTCCATGATCTGGTTCCAGCATTTTGTTTTATATATCTGTCTGGCATATTTCTGTGTATTACTGGTTATATCCCTTTGGGGATATTACATGTTGAGTGTAGCAGCAGTAGAAGGGAGAGGAGTACCTGCTTCGACAGATTTTAAGCAGAGATGGCCCCATATAGACTGCGTGATCAGGATAGGTTGGATGGTGTGCCCAACTTTGCGATCTGGTAGGCCAAAATCCTGACACTCCTCGAGGAGTACGAAATTAGAGACCACGCGGAAAATGTCTTAGTTGTACCGACCGGTGTGGACACTTTGAAGAAGTTCAATGAGAATCGGGCGCGGACAAAGCGCTTGATCATGGACGGGGTGAAGGATCACGTGGTCCCACACACTTCCGAAAAGAGGACGACACATGAGATGTGGACATCCTTGACCACGCTGTATCAAGGCAGCTCTGTCCAACGGAAGATGCTTCTAGAGAACCAGATGAGGATGTTCTAGATGCATAATGGATAAGAGATCGATCCATTCCTCTCCATATTGCAGATGATCCAAGATCAGCTAATTGCCATGGGGGCAACTCCGGATGAAGGGCTCTTGGTAAGGACTGCCCTGAATGCAGTCACTGATGAGTGGGAGACCTTTGTCCAAAGCATTTTGGGCGGAACACAACTCCCTAATTGGGGTGACATGTGGGCTATCCTTCAACAGGAGGAGATCCGATGGATGACCAAGAGGGAATTCAGCTGCGGAAGTAGCAAAGTGAAGAAGGAGGAGGAGGAGGATGCGACCCTAAAATCAAAGGGACAACGACAGCAAGGGAAGAAGAAGAAGGACCTATCAAAGGTCCAGTTCTTCAAATGTGGCGAACTTGGACACTTCGCCAACACTTGTCCTAAGAGGAAGGAAAAGGAATCTTCTGATTCCAAGGCAACAACAGCTAGAGGGGACAGTGGTAGTGAGGATGATGTGGCTATGAGTGCTCATGTGCCTTGAGAGAAGAGGTGGGTAGATATTGATCTATAGAGTAGCTATAGATGGTGAGGCAGGATCCTTGAGGTGCCCAAACCCTTGGATCACATACGAGCTACGAGAGCCTTAAGACAGTAGCAAGATGACTGGAGCAGTGGTTGCAGAAGATCATGATGAAGCAGAGGCAGAGCTGGGACGCTGTAGATTGGAGTAGCGCAGTGCAGTAGCAGTAACAACCTAGAAGCAGTAGCACAAAGGCTGATGGGACTTTAGCAGCGCAGAGAGGCAGTGCTTACGCAGTGCAAAGCAGCAGCAGTGTAGTGGCTCTAGAGAGACAGCGCAGTGCAACAACCGAGGGAGCTTCAGTGATGAGATGCATCCCGATTGATTTGTTTGTCAGTGATTGTGTAGTGGTCCTTTAGTTGCTTACTTCTCAGCAACCGAGTTGTAGTGCAACAGTTGGCAGCATGATGCAGCAATTTGAGAGGGAGTTGCAGTACAGATGTTGCAGTGTCAGTGACAGAGACATGGGCAACAATGCAGAGAGTAGCAACGCAGTGGATGGAGGGCAGCAGGCCAAGCATCAACGCGGAGACCGATGCCAGAGATCAGGGCAATGCTTCAGTGTGGAAGTATTGTTAGAGCACACTCCTCGCTAAGAGGGAGTGTTGAGATTTTGGGGTAGCATCGGATGTGCTCTAGCTCCGAAACTTGGTGGAGGGGCTGGAACACATGAGATCTCCAAGACCTAGAAAGCGTTTGGAGAAATTCCATCTGGTGTAAAATTTATCCAAATAATTAAATTTTTTAATGGGGACCCTAAGTCTAACTTAGGGAAATTAAAAAATTAAAGCGAATTAATTTACACATGTGATGAGAACATTATAAGTTACGTGGATCAAGCATTCTTTTAATATTAGCCGTCGATTAGAGATTATATCACGACCGTTGATGTGTTAACAAGAAAAGTATAAAGGAAGGGCTTGGGGTTAGTTGGAGGAAGGCACACAGAGTTTAAGAGATCGAATTCTTCTAACGAAGCAGTGCTCGGACGAAGATCAGATCTGAGTGACTCAGAGAAGCATTGAGGGGCAGATGCAGTGATTGGTCAGGAGGGCCAAGAGTACAATGCAGAGCAAGGGCAACAAAGACGCAGTGGAGGTAGCGCAACCATCAGAGGGTGTGACACAATCCTTCAGGAGGGCGACACAGGCCCACGTAGGGCTCACGCAGGGGCATCGCCGTGTCTCCAAGGAAAAGTCTGAAATTCACAGGAAGCTGGGGTTTCTGAGCCAGCAGGGCTAAAACTAGACTCCGGAGAAGCAGATCCACGCAAAGCTAGGGTGACGCAGTCCCTTAGCCAAGGCTATGCAGGCTGACGCAGTAGTTGGGCAAAGCGAGCTGGGGTTTCACCAATTGCTCATCCAGATCAGTCGGGACTTGTGAGAGTGAGGTATATCTCATCTTTTTCTCTAATTGCTGAGGTTTTCTCTGTTGGGTGAGCCAAGTTATGGCACCCTCGATGTACTCAGAAACTACTGCTTAATAATAATAAACCCTCATATCTGCGGCACCGGTTTTCCCGCATTGGGTTTTTCTGGGAACATTTGTCCGAAAAATCTGTGTCATTTGTCATATGTGCGTGATGTTCAGTAAATGATCTGTATTTGTGTAGGCTGTATTTGTGTTTACTTCGAAGTTTTTCTGAATATTCAGTTAAATAACTTGTGTAAATAAATCAAGTAGGAGAAGTGAATCAATAATTAGCAGTAGGATTTCTATGCTCAGAAATTTTCACAGGAATATCACATACTAAAGTATCACTCTTCATAGTCACCTGTACCCTCTCAATAAATGACACTGATCTTGTATTCAATATCCTCTTAGATACACCCATAGGATATCCTAGCAACTTGTATGCTTAGTCACCGGGTTCGACTACTTTTCCTTATGAAGTTCGAAATTTATCGAATTTGAAGGAACCACTAACATAATCTATCAAATTCGGCCAAATAAAAAGCAAATCATTTTTGGTACAAATTTAAATTTACAGGCAATTCATTCTTTTTATGAAAAAAATTGTTAAAATTATAGTATATTTCAAAATAAATTATGTTATTTAATTCAAGTCAAAATATTGGGATCGAGCCGAAATTGATCAAGCAGTACATACTCTCCACTATTGTAAATCTCTCAAATAAAGTAACGATCCCCTTCGTATCAAACCAATGATGATTTCGCCTCTTTGAATGACCAATTCGATAACCAGTAACAATTTCAGTCCAATAACCATTTCAGACCGTAACGATTTTCTCTCTTGCACCCCTAAGTCCCTTCAGCGTATTTAATTAAGAGTATTTTGTCATTCATATATATATTCAATTTTATGGTATGACGAATTTAATGCCGAATTTATTGCCAAAATTTTAATTGTTGAATTTTATTCGAATTTCTAAGTTACCGAACTCGAACACAAACACGAACGTGGTGACTTAGCTTGTATGACTACCCCTGTCTGATGCCAAGCACTACTACTACATCCAAGGTCGCTCCCTCTAAATATAGAAGCACTTGTCCACCCCGGAACAAAACTATATATTCATCCTTCTCCAAGGCCGATACTGAGAGCACGTGTACCATCAGCCCTGTAACAAATAACATCCATATCACATCCAAAAATCCTCCTGAATCTAGCTAGAATCTAACATGTCCAACCCCCTTCACTACATACGTGGTGTTAGCTTGAAAACTCACATGGTATTATGAGTCTGTCTCTGAAATACTGCAGAACACTAACTTCATCCCTGCCATGTGACTGGATGCTCTACTATCCACTAGCCATAACTCACTTTCCTCATACACTACAGTGCTACTGTCGAAAATACAAAAAATAAGAGAAGACTCTTTCTTAAATTGTTCAGCGAAGTCATTAATCCTAGCTAATGCTACTATTTCTACCTAGGCCTCTTTCTTCTTCTTCTTATTGTATGGACACTAGCTTGCATAGTGACTAGTCTTTTGACATGTAGAGCATTTCAATTTGCTCATGTCCTTCATAGAAGCAAACCCCCCACTTCCCTTTACATTACCTTTTCCTTTGCCTTTCGGAATAAGAGCAACATTCCCCTCTTCTTCCCTTCCACACTTCCCACCACTCTTGGCATTTCGATTTATCTCCTCTTGATGGAAATCATTGCACATTCTTCCCCATTCCGAAAGTTTCTCACGGGAAACTATCCGATTAATGAATTCATCCCACTCCTTGGAAAATTCACTCATGGTTTATCTAACCACCTTCTCATCTCAGATGGTTTCTCCCACGACTGCCAACTCATCTCTCACTTGAATGATCTTGGTGAGGTATGACGAAATTGTGTCAGTTTTGGTCATCTTAGTTTCCCTTAGTTTTTCCCACCACACCATCTTTTTGTTCTCATTAGCCTTGTGGAAAATTTCAATTAAGGTTGCCCACATCTCGAAGGCATAAGTCTTCCTAGAAACATGAGGAATAAGGTGGCCTTTGATAGTGTCTAGAAGAAGCCTCTTGGCCTTAACATTCCTCTTGTTAAAATCAAGCAGTTGTACTGAATCAGTGGGTATTGTCACTGCCTTCTCAACAATGTCCCACAACTCAAACTCCTGAATCACCAATACAAACCTCTCCTTCCATGGACTAAAATTATCAGCCCCCTTCAGCCTATCCTCCACCCTCAACATTGTTGCCATTGACATGCTTACCAACACAAGATTTCAAATCTCTCCAAAGGTGGACATCAACTCCCTCTCAACTACAAATCCTTGTTTAGTTCATTGTACTCAATTGTTCTATTAACCTGGCTCTAATACCATCTTGAAATTTCATCGACACTGCTTGTAGGACTTTCGTCAAACACTTAGCCAATACTCTAATTTCATACTCCAATAAAAAACTTCACAGTTAATGCATTAAACTTAAACACATCCAATATGATTTTTATGAGCTGAAATACACATGACTAAATCAAACTTTTAACATTTGGAAATGAACAATAGAAAACATACATTTGAAAAACAGGATTTTTAGACAAGGCCCCTAGAAAAACCCCGAAGAGAAAACCAGTGAGAGAGAAATTTATTTCTTTCAGAGAATTTATTTTAGTATTAAATGACGGAAAACAACCAACTTATTTCAAATATTTCATGCTCAAAATTCCTTATAAAAAGTGTTATAGATATTCCTTGAAATTTGTGCCAAAAACCCCTCAATTTCAGTGCCTGATAGACCTCATTTTTACTGCCAAATCTTCTTAGGAAATCATGCCAATCTGAACTCTCTCTATCCATCAAAATTATATGTTGTTCAAGCCTCATTTGTCATTCCCATATTTGCCTAGAATTTTGTGCCTCAACTATTGATTTGGGGTAGCATCGGATGTGCTCTAAGTCTCAAATTTTGTGGAGAGGCTTAGACACATGTATTCTAGATAACTCAGAAACCGTTTGGTGAAATTCCAATCAGATTGTATTCTATAGAAATAGTTAATTATTATTAAAGGGACCCTATGTCTAAACTTAGGAAAATAAAATAATTAAAGTGAATTAATAGAATATGAGTGAGAATGATCTAGAATAAACGGATCCAGTCAAAAGTTAATCTTAGTCGTTGATTAGAGATCTAATTTGGGCCGTTGAATTCTCAACGAGAAGACTATAAGAATGGCTTGAAGGTTCATTTGGAAAACATATTTGGTAGAGAGATCAAGTGATTGATTTCTTTAGTGAGTAGTGCTAACACAGAAACTTCGATCTAGAGATATTTTGTAGAGAGGGGCAATAGATCTGGTTGGAAGGTTTCCTGAGACGAAGAATACAAAGAAGAGGAGACAGAAAGTAGCACCAGTAGAGGCAATGTAGAAGCTACGCAGTGACAACGCAGAGCTACATAAAGACAACATAGTGCCACGCAGAGGCAGCGCTGCAGTCTTGAGAAATCTCGTTGATTAGCTGAGGATCAGTCAAATCCAGTGCCAGAGAGCCGAGGAGTGAGTCCGGAAATGGCCAAAGGGTGAGATCCAGCCAGCAGAAGTGTCAGAACATAGAAGCCACGCAGTCCCCACATAGAGTGACACAGAGACTACGCAGTGACTGTGCAGAGACAGTGAGGGGCTTGCCATCCGGGTCTCGGCCAGTTGAGCTTCCAGTGTGAGGGTGTGAGATAATCTCACCAGCTTTCTTGTCAGTTAGATTCTCTGTGAGGATAGACAGAAAGTCATCCAGTTTGTATTCATAAACATTTACTGCATAATATATAAACCCTCAGATCTGTTGCACCAGTTTTCCCACATTGGGTTTTTCCTAGGGACATTAGTCCAAAAATAACTGTGTCGAATGGTTGTGTGATCTATGTTTGTTCAAATTTTTTTCGGCACTTGTATTTCTTCCGCAGTTTATTTGTGTAGGCTGTAGTGAATGGATTTCGATATTTGCTTGTAGAACACAGTAAATAATTTGTTAAGTAAATAACAAATTGAAGATTTTCCATCAGTTGCTGCAGTAGGATTCCCGAGTTTACGGAATTTTCAGATCAACCTCCACAAAATTCATGTCAGTTGCGCACACTTCCCTGCTAAATTTCTCCCTCAAAATCTATGTTGGGTCCCTTGAAGCTCGTGCTGGTCTATAGGTTGAAAACGTTTCTGTACTTTGCCTCAAATTCCATGCCTGCCCACTTCCTTGAAATTCATGTCGGCGAAGTGTTCCCTTATCTACACAGGAATGCATGCCCTCTTTATTGTACCAGTTGTTGTAATACTCTTCCTCTTGCTAAACTTCTCCCTTGGCCCTCTTCCTCATATTCTCCAAATCTAATGAAGAATAGTGTGCCTCTTCACTCTCCCTTTCTCCTTTTATTTCTCATCAATGCTGAAATCCCTAAACCTAGATCTCAATGGCCGAGATTTAATCTAGCCATATCAAGATCAATGGGACCATGAATTAATTTCACATTGGGCCCAGTTAAATCACTTAAGTGACCCAACTTTATAAAGTCACACTTACTTTATAAAAAGTCACTTTTAAGTTATTAATTAAAAATGTATACTTCTCAACTTTATAAATCTAGGGAGTGAAATGTGCTTGGTCACTTTTACATGCTAGGCACTGTCAATGCAGAAGTACCTCCAAGCTATCAAAAACTGACAAAAATAGCCCTCTTCAATATTGTTCTCCACTCCATAATCCATAGGGTTTATTCAACGTGGGTTTCTCTCTTCAACCACCATAAAAATAATCCAATATTAGTTTTTATTTTCTTTACTCATTGAAATATAACATAAGTTCCCAAATACATTACATCATATTCCATTTAACTTTAGTCATTTTACATAGATAAAATTCATTTCCTAGACTTGTTTTGCTTAGTCACAATTGTAGAAATTATTTAACATTCTTTAAATAAACCATAATTGTCATTACTACTATTTATTTAAGGTTCTTTAAATTTAAGGTGCTTCAGTGTCATATCGTTACTTGGGATGCTATATCACTTAGAAAATCTTGAATTTACATTCTTGTATTAGAAATTACATTTGGAAGTTAACATATTGAATTTTATTTGATATCAATTACAACAGTTTAAAAAGATGGTTTCCTCTACTGGTTCAAATGTGGAATTGCCCTTAAAAATTATTATTTAAACAAAATTTGATTCATATATCCATATAATCATAAACTGATTTATCTAAGTCAAATCTAATTGATGCACTATTTTATTTATTAATATTGAAATGTACTTGTATGGCACATCAATCTAAGCATTTTCTAATGTGTTGAATTATTTACGTCTCAAAGTCATATCTGGTGTTGGATCTAAGTTATTTAAGTTATTTGTAATTCATAGAGTAAATCCTTGCATTATAAAATTATCATCATTAAGATTTACTTACTAAGTGTAAATCTCTTCAATGATAAATATTTTAGACTCAGCCTCATTTCATCACATTCTTCTAGGAATAACCCCATGGCCTTAAGAAAGTCGGCCAAAAGTGAGAGCACAATTGTAATAAGGTGACAATGATATTTTCTCGTAAGATTACCTCAAGGTTGCATCCATGGATTAGGGATTTTATCATTGAGTGCAATTAAGTGTGATTTAAGGAGATAACAGGCCCACAAAAACATACACATAAATTTTTAAACATTCTTTCAATTACATTTGGATGTACAGACATATTCTTTTAATATAAATGTAAAATATATTGAATTCTGTGATTATTTTAATTAGAAAATAGAAAAGTTATCTAAGACTCACCATTCAACTTTTTATTTTCTTTCCAAAAAACATTTGGTGTTTTCTCTTTGTAGGAGAGTCATGAATGTGGCATGATATAACTTCTTTTGTGGTAAGGTATCTTGTCCATTGCCAAAAAAAAAGCAAAGCAGTTCTATTCATTTTTAATATTGATTTTTTTTGGTTGAAAAGAGGTTATTAAAACATTTTTGCAGCGTTATTGTTGAAAAAATCTATATATTCATATTAATGCTTTTGTAAAATATTTTTTAAATAATGGAATAATTAGAAAGATTGATTTCTATCATTTTTATGATCTTCAACATGCATAAGGTCCTTTAACATATCATACATCAGCCTAAGGCTTACTTGATTTGTAATGAACTTATACACACTTGGTACCATAGGCTGTTTGTAGAGGCATACATATGCATATGAAACTATGATGAACTTGGTCAGCATTTATATGTACGTATAAGAATTGTGCTGAACCTGGATCCTTCTAACCAACTGTAATCGATTTTATCTTCTGTAAACATTAATTTGTCAGTGTATTGTTTTTTCTCAAAATGTTATATGGTATCCGAATTTTTAATTTATAAAACTCATAAAGTTATACATTGGTTCATACAGTTGTTCTTCTCTATCTATCATAATTTTAATGTACCACTACAAAACAGACATGCGATCTAGGCGTTTGTCCATTTATTTTTCACATTATTCTATGGCTTGCACACGATGTTGAATCAAAGGGCTATGCAGGAGGCTACAAGGGAATGCTTTCAAGGGTCCAATTCCTTCAAGATTTTCCAACTTAACCTCTTTGACAAATCTGTATGTATTTGTTTCGACATTCACTGGCATTTTGCCTACTACTTTTTTCAACTTGAAATGCAAGTGAATTGGTTCATAAATTGACATTAAAAGTTCACTTTTTGTTGACATATATTTGGTATGCATGCTGGCAGGAGAGTAAGTGACATAACGTGTTCAGGTGGCTCGTCGTTGTCATTCTTAAAAAACTTGAAGAAATTGACTACACTGCAAGTGAAATACCCTCTCGTGCTTATAAACCTTAACTTAATGCAAGCTATTCGACTTTGCTGCTCATCTTCTAAACAATAAGATTCTAACATTTCACGTCTTGTGCAGAGTGCTAAGAAACAACATGATTTCGGGTGAAATTCCTTCATACATTGGAGAATTTATTGGGCTACAAAGTTTGTAAGCCACTTTTGTTTATTGTTCTTATATTTTCTAGGATTATAGCTTTCCCTCGACCACTCTCATAACTTTGGAAGCCCTAAAATAATCATATTAGACATTCAATGTTTTAATGAAAATAATTAAATTGGTCTCTCGGAATATATGTGGAGTTGAGGATAAATTGTTTATGATGACATTCTTAAACAAACAGGAAATGGACTATTTTATAGTAGAAGAAACCGACTTTTTTTAAATAACTGCCTATAGGGTTACGCTGGTGGAAGCAAACAAATTTTATAAGCGCTTCGTGAATTTAAAAGAACAACACAAAATTATGAAAACCACATTTACAGAATTGTATATACGTAGTTTGATATATAAAATCGAAAACCAAATTTTTATTTTTGTGTAGCATAGCAGTCACTTCTATTTCTTGTGTTGTAAAAGGAAGGGATCCATTGTGTGGGAGATATTATATGGATTTCCAACAGAAATTTTCTTTTTGGTTTTAGGTAAGAAGAAAGGGTTTCTATTACTTCAGGCCATTGCTTGAGAGAGTTGAATGTCATATCTTGGAAAGGGAGAATCTATGCTCCACTTTGGATTGTATGTAATTGTTGCGAAATCCCTAGGTTATCTCTCGAGAACAGGATGGCCCAAGGGTTGATTAAGGCATTCCATTACCAGACCCTAACTTGGGGAAAATGGTTAATGGCCACTTTGCCAATGATTCTTTCTTGACTGTCATGGAAGAAAAATGCTTATAATGGAATGGATTTCCTACAATTATTCTATGAAACTTGAAGTTCCAAGATTCAAAAGGGAAAAAATCAATGCTTTCAGTAGTAATAATCATGTTCCTG
Source organism: Pinus albicaulis (assembly GCA_034641835.2). NCBI lineage: Eukaryota > Viridiplantae > Streptophyta > Pinopsida > Pinales > Pinaceae > Pinus > Pinus albicaulis. The sequence continues at coordinate 511,240,178 of CM076569.1, forward strand.
ATTGGCTCTAATCTCATGTATGGGCTTTAATTCAGCCTCACTGAGTGTTCAAGTCCTTAGAATCCACTTTTCCTTGCAAGCCTCACCCAAGGAGTTGTGGGATAGAGTGATCCAAAGAATTGCAAAAAAAGTATATAAATGGATTAAAAGCTAGTGACTTTGGCTGCCATGTTTGAAATTTGTGCCGAAGTGCGGGTTCCCACTCATTTTCTACTATTATTTATGTTGGTTCACATTTTTTAATGTTTATTGAAGATTGAAGAATCTTTTAAGGAATTTGTTTCTGACCTATTAACTAGTGTTGATAATATTGGCAATATTTCGTAATATCGCGAATATCACGATTTTTAGGCAAACGATATTTCGGTAGATAAATATCGCGATATTTTGCTCGGTTAAATATTTTGCCATATTTTGAAAATCTTAGCTAAATATCATTATTGCTTTATATGTTTAAAAATGTGAAATGAAAAAAAATGCTTTTTTATATTTGCCAATATTTTTCGATATTTTATTGATATTTTCGCTGATATTACTGAAAAGATGTTTTTAGGACCCTCGCCAATATTTTGTCGAGAACAATATTATCAACACTGCTATTAACCACCAGCCTATGGGTAACCCCCATGGAAAATTTCCTCCTCCCCCCCCCATTTGATCCAACTTGCCAGCTAGCAACCCCACATTGATCCATAGATGGCCACTCTCATATGCCTCTTAGCCACTCTCCAATTAAAGATTCTTTTCCTCTACCCAAGTCACCTGATGAAAGTGGGTCTTCGAATATGAGGTATGCAATCCATTTCCATATCAAGTTGTGACAACTAAATATGGTGCACAAATAGAATAACCAAGATACTTGGAATATAAAGTAATTCATTGAGGATAAATATATAAGTATATTGAATAATGTATGAGAGAATTGATATGATGATAAGAATGAGGGCCTCGTACATATACTTCGGTAGGATACTCTTTCATGAACAGTCATGTCTTTTGAGACACGTCCTTTCATAATTATTAATTATTATTATTATTTTATACATATTTATGTTTATAACATTGTCTTCCCATTTAGAAATATTTTGTCTTCAAATCATAGTTATAGAAAGGCTTGTCATTTTTCCTAGCTTGTAATGTTTTTGCATCACTCTTTGTTGTGGACTAATAATACCCTCAACCCTTTAGCAGATAGACATGACTGTGAGTTAATAATTTTTCTGGACAACAACCATATCACATAATGATGGTTTGATATAATTGTTCATGTGTAATGTTCCAGATATAATTTTACAAAAAAAAATCTTCAGAAAGTGAAACTGCCAATTTTATAAATGATATGTACAAATTAAACCACAAGCTGAACTGCAAAAACTGGAACAAAATTCTGCAACTGAAAAATAAACAACACAAGCATGCAAGAATCTCAGCCTTATTTTATTATATCGAATATGCTGGTACAAGAACAGGAATATGGTTGAGGAAATGACCTCCCACAAACAGCTACTCCAAGCTAAACCCGACCTCCAAAATAATTGAAATCTGATGGGAACAACCTATGAATTTTGAATGAATTCACCAAGGAGAGAGATGAATTATCGTCCACTCTCACTAAATCCCCCAAGGGTTTTCATCTTGGAGCTACTATGGTAGAGAACTGAATTCTCCAATCCACACCAAAGACAAATCCTCCAATCTAATATGTCCCAAATGATTGTGAAAATTCCTAAACCGGAATCCTATTGCAACAACTAGAAAATATTCACCTAATTGTTAATCTTTACTTAACAATTTATTTGCAGTTTCTCTATGGAAAACACTGAATACATCACACTGCAACCTTCACTACATAAATAATATGCGGAAACAAGAACTGAGCAAGAAGAAAACAAACACACATATGACATCGTTGTTTTGGGACTAATGTCCTCAGAAAAACCCAATGAGGGAAAAACGGTGCAGCAGCTAAGGGTTTGTATTATTAAGCAGTAATTTCCGAGTACAATTCTTCGAATGCCCAAACTGACAATCCTATACAGAGATCTAACTGGACAAAAATATGGTGAGATAATCTCACCCCATCACTGGAAAATCTGGCACTGATTTGCAATGGAGATGAGCCCCTGCGTTGTCTCTGTGCAGTCTCTACGCAGTACTACGTCACTCCTACGCAGTTACTACGTTACTGCAGCTGGGACTGTAGTATTCCCAAATGGGGATTGACAATAATAAAATTGCAAATAGACAATTAACTACAGCAAAATAGAAACACCATTAAAAAGACAGAGAATGAAGCCAAATCCAGCGCTGAGCCATTTTATTAATTGTCGGAAAGAGTACAAGATTGGTGCTTAGAAGGATAGCACCTAAGCCTGCTCTAGGCAGGCTGAAGAACAGCTCTAAACCGAACAAAAATATTTGCTAGAATGTGCTCTACGTGGTTCTCTCTCTCCGTTGCCAGTCCTTGAACTGCTACTGCTAGTTGACTTCAGCCTACTGTATGGCCTATCTCTTGTGCTCAAAAAATTCCAGGCTTTTAACCCCGGGCTCTACTTACCAAACCCACATTAACCCGTGAAGGGTTTCCAGAAATCTTGACCCTGGAAAATTGCCCCTTTGGGCTTGGCACACTGGTCTACTGGGTAACTCGGCATTCAGACTGAATCTGCTGGAAAATACCTCTAAAATTTCACCAATATCCCTGTTAGGAGGTGGCTAACCTCCCCTCCAAATCCTCCTACAACTCTTCTCCTTAACTCCCTTCTTCCGGCACTCTTCCTTTGTTGGAATGCACAATCACTGCGCTGCCTGGGCTGCCTCTACACTGTCCTGAAGGGACTGCGTACTTCTGCTGATGTAGCTTTGAATCCTCCTAACAAAATGGTGGAATCTCCTCTTTTGAGCAGGCACTCGAAGTCCCTTGAGGCATAGATTGAGATCTTTGCTTGAAGATCTCTTGCGCTGAACAACACTATAGACTTGGCTCAACAGCTCAAGTGTGCTCAGTCAATGAAGACATAAAAATACTAGGCGAATGAATGCTCAAGAATGAGTTGCTTCCTTCATTTTGTCTACGATAGCCCAACGTTCCCCTTGGGTCCCACCTAGGACTGCATTGCCCCCTCACTGGCCACTCCTGCGCTGCCCCTCCTTGCCCAATCTCAGCACTGCCACTCAGCCCAGTATAGAGCCTACTCATTGGCTCTCCCAGCCCCCACCTAGGCCACAATTTGTCCCTCTAACTATAGGAAAAATACTCTTGTTTTGCTTTATTATGATTTGTGGGTCCTGACCCACATTATTTCTGTCTAACATTAGGAAAAGCCAAAATTTGTCAAAAATTAATATTCCCAGTTAGCTGAATGCTAATTGGGGATGTTACAGTCCTCCCTACCAGATTGTTGCTTGTCCTCAAGCAACTGCAAATAGGGGTGCTGAAGAATCTTCTCCCCTTCCCACGTGGCACCCTCATCTGGGAGGTTCCTGTTGAGAATTTGGAGGGCTGATGATTAATACAAATTCTCTTCTTGATAATTACTTGTGAGCTTACTTGAGTTGCTTATTTCTTCTCTTCGTTATCTTGTTTAGTCTTTCATCAAGTCAATTATCAAAATAAACAAGACACAAACTTAGGCTCTTTCTTGATTTTGTTTTTGTTCACCAAAAGCATTTCTTCTTGCTTCATCTTCACTTGACATACATTTCTTTTGTTTACTGAGGATAGAAAGGTAAATCATTGATTTACCTTCCTTTCATACTTGTACTTACAAGTGCATATCACTTTACTAGATCCACATCTTACTTCATATTGAATGCATATTTTCATAGTTCATTACTGCCTTAGCTTCGCACTAAATCCAGGTTACACCATGTTATATCTCAAATATTCCTATATTGGTTCTCTGTCTTAAGTCCGCATATATTTCTGTCCTAAGCCCGCTTCAAACATAGATAGAACTAGTTCTTTAAACCCTATCTTATTTCTGCAGACTTCATCACGTTTTTCCTTACCTCAGATATATCCGCATTATAGTCTGTCCTTGAACCGCATTTATTTTTGCTGTAGACTTTCGAGAGATCCACAATATTCCCTTTTCTCTAACAATTCAAGAGATCCGCAATGTTTATCATCTGCACTGTATATCGTTTTCCATCCGCACTTCTTCTTGCTGAGATCACCGTTTGACATTTGACCACATTGTTATGCTGTGTCATTTCAGAGAGAATCCGTATTCAATTGTGTGTCTTTGATCCGCAGGAACAGAAGTATATATACATATGATTATTCAACTTTTAGGCCGACCTGTTATTATACTTGTAGGCCGACTTCTCATCTGAATCTGGGCCGACTATAACACTTTATAATAGCTTGTTCTTCCAACGTTGGAGAGAGGTCTGTCTGTAGGCATTCCTTCCATAGATTCTTGGATGTGAGACAAGGTTCTTGACAGGATCTGGAGCATATACTGATGACAGGGTCCTTCATATATATCCATGACACTATAACTATATTCTATACTTCAAAGACTCAAGCCTAGTAGACATCAAGAAGAAGTTTATCTACATAATAATAAAATCTTGCTCATGAAACCCATGAAGCAAGTACACCAAGAATACATTTTATTATCTTTGACATCTTCTTTTCATAATTACATAGGCAACATGAAAGCCGACATAGTTACACTTTTCAACAATTCCTCCATTTGATCAAGTATTCCTTCACCACTTTGCTCCTCAAGGGCCTCTACCTGGTATCCAGTATGGCCTCTGGCTGTAGGACCAAATGCCCTTCATCATCCATGGGAGGAAACTCAAATACTACCGTCACCTGCTGGGCTAGACCTTTCTTCAGGTACGATACATGGAATATGTTGTGCACGCAGCTCCCCGGCGATAGCTCCAACTCATATGCTACCTCCCCCACTCTCCTAGTGACCCTGTAAGGCCCATAAAAATGCAGATCAGCTTCTCTGCTCCCTTCTGCTTCAACGTGGACTGCTTGTATGATTGGAGGCTTACACTAGATCCCCAACCTCAAAGTGCCTCTCCATGCGGCCCCTGTCAGCGTAGATTTTTTGTTGGTTTTGTGTTGCCCACAAGTTTTCCTTGAGAGCCCTCAAGATGTCTTGGCTCTCTTGTATCCATTCCTTGGCCCTAGTGGCCTTACTGTTTCCAAACATGACATCAACAAAAGTCAGAGCATCATAACTATACAATGCACGAAATGGAGACATACATATGGACATGTGGTAGGTGGTGTTGTAGCAGTACTCCCCCATGTGCAGCCACCCTAACCACGCCTTCTACTTCCCGGTGACATAGTTTCGCAAGTATCCCTCCAACCACTTGTTAACTATCTCCTTCTGGCCATCCATTTGGGGATGGTAGCTCGTACTAGGAGTGAGCTCTGTGCCCACCAACTGAAAGAGCTCCTACCAAAATCCCCCCATGAAGTGGTTGTCCCTGTCACTGAAAATGGTCTGGGGGAGACCATGCAACCGGAATACCTCTCTGAAGAATAGTTTGGCCACACTTGTGAGGCTGTGTACTTGGCCGAGATTGCAAAAAGTGAGCATACTCGGTCAAGCGATCCACAACCACGTAAATGCAATCTTTGCCCTGTACCATTGGCAACCCTGTGATGAAGTCCATCGAAATACTCTCCCATTTCCCCTCTGGGATGGGAAGCGGCTGAAGCAGCCCTGCTGCGTGGGTCATATCTCCCTTGTTCCGCTGGGATACCTCGCACTCCCTGATGTGCTGCAGAACATCCTCCTTGATTCCCTTCCATGAGAACCTCTCCCTGATGGCCCTGTAAGTTTTGGTGTACCCCTGGTGCCCGACCAATGGTGAATCATGGGTTGCGTGTAGGATCTTCTCTCGCAATTGGGAGATGGACACTAAATAGATCCAATCTTTGTAGTAGATCACCCCATCCATCACCCGGTAGTGGTCATCAGTCACCTACCCCTCCAAGACCTCACATGCAAAACGGTCCTTGGAGTACTCCACCAGTAAATGAGCCTTCCAGTCTGGCTCAATACCCATCAGTGAGAAAGAAGCCAACCTCCTGGACAACGCATCAGCCACTACGTTTTGCTTCCCCTTGACATACTCTATGTCGAAGTCATAGGCCTAGATCTTGCTCACCCACTTTTGTTGCCTCTCCTGCAACTGTTTCTGCTCTAGGAAAATATGAGGCTATTGTGGTCAATCCTCACCTGGAATCTGTTCCCCACTAGATACTGCCGGAACTTAGCTAGCGCATGCATGATGGCAAGCATCTCCTTATCGTAGATGGGATAGAGTCTCTCATGTGGCAATAGCTTCCGACTCTCGAAAGTTATGAGGTGTCCCCCCTGCATCAATATTGCGCCTACTCCCTCCCTGGAAGCATCGCACTCCAACACAAATAGTTGCATGAAGTCAGGTAGAGCAAGCATCGGACAACTGCTCATCACCTCCTTGAGCCGATCAAAGGCCCTCTATGTTGTTTCGGTCCAACTGAAAGCCCCCTTTTTGGTGAGATCTGTGAGGGGTGCTGCAAGCTGCAAAAAGCCCTTGACAAACTTCCTGTAGTAGGTGCAAATGCCCACAAACCCCCGAAGTTCTATCACATTCTTGGGCTATGGCCAATCCCGTATGGCCCTAATATTCTCCTCGTGGACTCTCACTTCATCCACCCTGTTGATATACCCCAAATAGAGCATCTCTATCAAGCCAAACTCGCACTTGGACAACTTGGCGTAGAACTGTTGCTCCTCCAGGACATTCAGTACTACCTCTATGTGTTGTAAGTGCTCCTCCTAAGTGCGGGTTATATCAGAATATATTCAAAGAATACCAATACAAACTTCCTCAGCTGACCACAAAAGATGTGGTTCATGCAAGACTGGAAAGTAGCCGAAGCATTGGTCAGCCCAAAGGGCATCACCAAAAACTCGAAGTGGCCATAGTGACATCGAAATGCAGTCTTGGGGACATCCTTGTCCCTCACCCAGATCTGATGGCACCCAGATCTCAGATCAATTTTGGAGAAGAACTTTGCTCCCCTCAGCTCATCCATCAACTCATCTATCCTGGGAATGGGGTAGCGGTTCTTCATGGTTTTCTTGTTAAGGTCCCTATAGTCTATGCACATCCGCAGCGTCCCATCCTTCTTCTTCACCAGAACGACTGAAGAAGCAAAAGGACTAGTGTTGAGCCTGATGTGCCCTAATGCCAAGAGCTCATGGATAGCCCTCTCAATCTCATCCCTATAGGGCTTGGGATGCCTATAAGGGGTGGTGATCACGGCTTGAATGTCAGGCTTCAACTCGATAGTGTGCTCAAACCCCCTGTCAGGTGGCTTCCCTGGTGGAATGTCCTCGAAAACCGCGGAGTAACTATCTAGGATGGCTTGCACGTCGAGGTGCGGAGATCGAGCCGTACCATCTGCCTTTGAAATCCTCAGCTCAACTGCCTACTCTATGTCTCCCCGCTTGAAGTCTGCCTCCATCGTATGCGCAGAAACTATCTGAGGGGAATATGTATGCATGCCCCTAAGCATCATTTGTTTCCCGCCCTTCTTCTCCAGGAACTCCATCTCCAACTTCTTCCAATCGGTAGTGACTCTACCTAGAGTGATGAGCCACTGGACCCCCAACACCATGTTGGTGTCCGAAATGTCGACCACAAAGAAATGGTCCGTCACCGAGTATGTGCCCATGGTCACCGTCAAAGCCGAAACATACCATACACACCGCATGGTTCTAGCTCCCGGAACCACTGTAATATTCTCAAATGGGGATTGACAGTAATAAAAGTGAAAATAGACAATTAACTACAGAAAAATAGAAACACCATTAAAAAACAGAGAATGAAGCCAAATCCAGCGCTGAGCCATTTTATTAATTTTGTTGGAAAGAGTACAAGATTGGTGCTTAGATGGATAGCACCTGGGCCTGCTCTAGGTAGGCTGAGGAATAGCTCTAAATTGAACAAAAATCTCTGCTGGAATGTGCTCTGTGTGGATCTCCCTCTGCACTACCAGACCTGGAACAACTGCTGTTGGCCGACTTCGGTTTGTTATTTGGCCTATCTCCCGTGCTCAGAAAATTCTGGGCTTTTAACCCCAGGCTCTATTCACCAAAGCCACAATAACCCGCGAAGGGTTTCCAGAAAGCTTAATCCTAGAAAATTGCCCCTTTGGGCTTAGCACACTGGTCTGCTGGGTAACTCGGCCTTTTGGTTGAATATGTTGGAAAATGCATCTGAAATGTCACCAAAATCCCTGGCAGGAGGTGGCTAACCTCTCCTCCAAATCCTCTGGCAAATCTTCCCCTTAACTGCCTTCTTCCGGCACTCTTCCTTGCCTGGACTGCGTAACCACTGCGTTGCCTCTACGCTGTTCTGAAGGGACTGTGTACTCCTGCCGATGTAGCACTGAATCCTCCTCACAAAATGGTGGAATTTCCTCTTCTGAGCGGGCACTCGAAGTCCCCAAAGGCAGAGGTTGAGATCTCCGCTTGAAGATCTCTTGTGTTGAACAACACTGCAGACTTGGCTCAACAACTCAAGCGTGCTTAGTCAATGAAGATAGAAAAATACTAGGCAAATGAATGCTCAAGAATGAGTTGCTTCCTTCCTTTTGTCTACCATAGCCCAACGTTCCCCTTGGGCCCCACCTAGGACTGCGTTTCCCCCTCACTAGCCACTCCTGCGCTGCCCCTCCTTGGCCAATCTTAGCGCTGCCACTCAGCCAGCGCAGAGCCTTCTCATTGGCTCTCCCGGCCCCCACCTAGGCTGCAATTTTTCCCTTTAACTATAGGAAAAATACTTCTGTTTTGCTTTATTAGGATTTGTGGGTCCCGGCCCACATTATTCCTGTCTAACATTAGGAAAAGCCAAAATTTGTCAAAAATTAATATTCCCAATTAGCTGACCGCTAATTGGGGATATTACAGGGACTACATTGCACCTCCTCTTGATCTTCTGCTAGCTAGAAATTTCAGCCCTCTAGCCTCCCGGTCTCACACCCTGGCTCCGGCACTGGATCCCGACTATTCCCTAGCAGAAATACGAACTCCCTCTGAAGCTCTGCACTGCCACAACGTAGTTCTGCATTGCCTTTGCGTGGCACTATGCCGCCTCTCTTGACTACTCTTTTCCCTCTCTCCCTTGCACTCTGTGGATCAGGAAAATCTTCGACCGGAAAATTATCTCTGCCCCTCACTGCAATAATCTCCTTGATGATCTCTCTGGCTGCTCCTTGCTGCTTGCTTGAGAAATCGATCTCTAGACCCCGCTCGATGTGTCTTTCCAAATGCCCATCGATATCCTTCTTATAATCTTCTCGTGGAAAAATCAACGACCCAGATTAGATTCTAATCAATGGATCAGATCATATTGACTCGATCTCAGTCTTTTTCTAGAAGATTCACACCCAGTTCTATTAATACACTTTAATTATTTTAATTCCCTAAGTTTAGACTTAGGCATCCATTAAAAATAATTAATTCTTTTAATAAAAAATCCTTCGGGTGGAATTTCCCAGAATGATTTCTGGGTATTTTGGAATACATGTGTCCAAGCCTCCCTGCAAAATTTGAGGCTTAGAGCACATTTGATGCTACCAGAAATCAACACTCCCTCTTAGTGATGAATGTGCTCTAGTAATGCAACCTGCTGAAGCATCACCTTGACTCTATAACATCTCCCTCTGCGCTGCTGATGTTTGACATCACTGCCCACCAACTACCGTGCTGCTGCATCTGTGTTGTTGCTGACCCTACATGCTGCTGCCAACTGCATTTTCACTACAACTATGCTGTTGTTGCAGCAGAAAAACATCAAAAATACTGAACTAAGTGTTCAGCATGATGCATCTCATACTAGAGATCTGAATGTTGCTAGTCTCTGCGTTGATCCTCTGAAGCTTCTATGCTGTTGTTGACGCTGGACTGTGCTAACTGCACTACTGCCAACTTTGCTCTGCGTTGCTCAGTCTCTGGCGCTTCTAGCCATAGCACTGTCACTCTAGCACTCCTCTGCACCAACTGACACTGGTCCATCCTGCTACTTTTGATATGGGCTCCCGTAACAAGGTATTGATCTAAGAGGTGGACTCCTCAAGGATCCTGCCCAACTGTATCTCTTTTGAACTATAGTTCTAGATCACCCCAATTCTCCCTTGGAGATATGTGAGCAATCATAGCAAACTCTTCCTCCTCGATCCTTGCAGTTGCAGCCTGCGGATCATGTTTCTCATCCTTGTCCTTCTTCTTGAGAGGACACTGCATAGCATAGTGACCAAACTCACCACACTGGAAACACTTGATCTTTGAGACATCCTTCTTCTGCCTCCGCTGCTCCTGTTGCCCCTTTGATGCAAGGGTTGCATTCTCCTCCTCCTCCTTGGGCTTCATCCCATTGTTGCTGCTACCATCAAGGTTGCACTTGACTAAGTTTCACCTCATCTCTTCCCGTTGAAGATATGCCCACATCCCTTCCCAATCTAGCAACTTCTCTCTACCCAAAATACTCTGGAAAAAGACTTGCCATTCTTCTGAAAAGGAATTCAGGGCCAATCTAATCATCTTTGTGGAATGAGGTGCTGACCCTACAGCTTCCAATTGATCTCGAACATCCTGAAGCTTCGATAGGAACGGATCTATGCGTTCTCCCTTTTGCATCCTCGTAGATCGCATATTCTCCTCCAAGAACATCTTTCGCTGCTCGGAATACCCCAGGTATAGCGTAGCCAATGTGTCCCACATCTCCTTGGCAGTCCCATTTCTAGAAATGTGCGAAACAATATGATCCCTCACCCTGTCGAGGATCAATCTCTTGGATTTTTCCATATCTCTCTTATAGGCCTTTAATGGATCTTAATCTATGGGGACAGCTACCACACTATCGATAAAGGTCTTGAGATCATGCTCGTCTAGAAGGAAGGAGATCCTTCCCTTCCATATTACATAGTTGGAGGCACCCTCCAACCAATCCTGGTCTCGCAACCCGGTGGTTGCCATCTCACCCAACCAAATGTCGAATGCTGCCTCTAACCCTCTGTGCAGCTGGCTCTACGCACTCACTGCTGAAGTGAGCAAAATAAATCTTGGTTTCTGCACAGGAAATTAGAATTTCTTGGGCAAGAAATTCTCAGAGGTGAGAATTCCCTCAATATGCTTCTTCTTCCTTCTTCTGACGCTTTCTGCACTAGTAACTGCTGCAACAAAAAACTGCGTCCCACCTGAAGTCTGCTCTGCGCTGAATCTGCTGCTGCGTTGCTCCCTCTTCCGCTGACAAATCACAAATTGGAAATCTTACCTCTCTGTTGACTCACTCAGAGAGAGATTTTCCTCGAGAATCTTGCCCTCCTGGCCTGGACTGCGCAGTCCCTCGGGGGATTTGATCTACCTTTTCTGCTCAGCGTTGGCTCTTCCGACTCTGCTCTATTGCTTCACCTGCTCTCTGATACCATGTGAAAATTCCTAAACCAGAATCCTATTGCAGCAACTTGAAAATATTCAGCTAATTGTTAATGTTTACTTAAAAATTTATTTGCAGTTTGTCTACGGAAAACACTGAATACGTCACACTGCAACCTTCACTACATAAATAATATGCATAAACAAGAAATAAGCAAGAAGAAAACAAACACACATATGACACCGTTATTTTTGGACTAATGTCCCTGGAAAAACCCAATGCGGGAAAACCGGTTCAACAGCTGAGGGTTTGTATTATTAAGCAGTAATTTTTGAGTAAAATTCTTCGGATGCCCAAACTGGAAATCCTATACAGAGATCTAACTGGACAAAAAGATAGTGAGATAATCTCACCCTGTCACTGGAAAATCTGGCACTGATCTGCACTAGAGATGAGCCCCTGCATTGTCTCTGCATAGTACTGTGTCACTCCTACGCCGTCAGTACGTCACTGCAGCTGGGACTATGCTGCAACTCCTCTCGATATTCTGCTAGCTGGAAACTTCAGCCCTCTGGCCTCCCGGTCTCACACTCCGGCTTCGGCACTAGATCCCGAATGTTCCGCAGCAGAAATACAGACTCCCTCTAAAGCTCTGCGCTGCCACAACGTAGCACTGCGCTACCTCTGCGTGGCACTGCGCTGCCTCTCCAGACTACTCTCTGCCCTCTCTGCCTTGCACTCTCTAGATCGGGAAAATCTCCAACCAGAAAATTATCTATGCCCCTCATTGCGAGGATCTCCTTGATGATCTCTTCGATTGCTCTGCACTGCTCACTTGAGAAATCGATCTCTAGATCCCGCTCGATGTGTCTTTACAAATGCCCATCAATGTCCTTCTTATAATCTTCTCATTGAGAAATCAATGACCCAAATTAGATGCTAATCAATGGCTCAGATCATATTGACTCAATTTTTGTCTTTTACTAGAAGATTCACACCCAGTTCTATTAATACACTTTAATTATTTTAATTCCCTAAGTTTAGACTAAGGCATCCATTAAAAATAATTAATTATTTTAATAAAACATCCTTCGAGTGGAATTTCCCAAAACGATTTCTGGGTATTCTGGAATACATGTGTCCAAGCCTCCCTGCAAAATTTAAGGCTTAGAGCACATCTAATGCTACCAGAAATCAACAATGATCTCCTCCTCCTTTTAAAGGCTCCATAGATAGATCTCCAAGCCTCTAGAAACATATTATTTTATTATTTTATTATTATTCTAGAAGATACTCCGTATACTTTATTGTAAGTGATTTTTTAATTTAATTTTAAGTCACTTTGGCCTTTTCTCCTCCAATTAATTATTTTCCCCTTTTAATTAAATTACTAATTAAAGCCATTTTTAATCTATGAAAATGGTAAGTCACCCACCATACTTTCTCCGGCCACTGGAAGTCACTTCTCAACATCCCATTCTGTAGATATTCTCAAACTGGTTCCAACGAGCTATTACACTGAGGTGTTCCATCAAGTGATCCTCCTAGAATGCCAACCCAAGTGTAATTAATTAAATCAAGCCCAGTAATAAATCCATTTTTTGAAAGTTGTCGGAATGCAACAGAATGAAAGCCAATCTGTGTGTGTAATATAATATGCCATTGTATCCCGAAAACACTCCTCAAAACTCCCCCAGAACCCTTGATGACATAAACTTACTCCAATAACATGGCCATTCTATGCCCTGGAAATCCACCTTGGCTATACTATAGAGGAAAATAAAAATGGTGACATGACATCACGAGAAATAGCGGCAACTATACACAACAATTAGACTGATTCTCTTTTAACTAGAGTGATTTCCAGTGGTTTGACCTTCTTCTACTTGAAGGGTCTAGAATCTCTAAAATGATGCCTTATTTTTTTCCACGACAAACTAATAAAAATGCTTATTGTTTCATTTTAGTTGCTAGAGGTGGAAATGTGACTTATACCAAATGTGATATATGGTTTTAGAATCATGTTTCTCCAAAAGAGTTGTTACACTTATAAATGCTTTGAATGAGCCAATTTTAAATATTTTATTTATTTATTGGCATGGAAGGCCAATTAATGGTTGTAATGAATAATTATGAATTGGAAAAACATCTCTGATTAATCTATACATAATTTGAATGGAAATTGGTAGAAAAACCTATATGGATGTGTGTTTTAAGGATACAGACGTGAATGTGGTTTTAGTGTTTATACAAACACTGCAATTTTGATATACAACATTACTGATGCGTTTGTAGAAAAAACAATAAAATTTGAGTGTTTTTTGTATAGTCAAAAATAATATGGACAGTTGTGACTAAATTGAAACTATACAATAATACATTTATGCAAGTGAATGTATCGCAAATTTATGACTAACTATATGGTGACTACTTCAGCCTGGGATAGAAATTTCTTTCTTCAATAGAATTGAAATTTTTACATAGCCAAAGGCCAAATTGTGGTCAAAGACTGAGGTAACAAGAGAAACTATGAATGGTTGTGGTCAAAATCCAGTCAGGCAAAGTCTTAATGAAGTGTGGCCAATGGCCAAGATAAAAAAACAAGGCTCTGATACCAAATGTGAAAACCAAATCTGGCTCACAAATAGAATAACGAAAATACTAAGAATATAAAGTAATCCATTGAGGATATGTAATGTCCCTAATTTTTGGATTTCCTTGTGGTGAGATTAGGAGGGATTTCCAAAGCTCGTGTTAGTGAGGTCATAGGAACAAGATTAAATTATTGGTGGGCCAGGAGGGTTATGATGAGTTTTATGGGGGCCCACTGGGATCTCTTGCCATTTTTCATCATCATGATCAGTTCTACACAATTCGATCTTAGTTCTGCTGCATTCCGAAAATTTCCGTACAATGAAGTTATTAACGGGCATATGTTAATTAATTATGTTTAAGGTGTTGTTTTGGGCTTATTACTTGGAGAAACACCTTAGTGTAATAGCTCGTTGGAATCGGGATGAAAATATCGACAAAACATAATGATGAAAAGGGGCTTTGGAAGGCTAGTGTGGTCATGGTGGTGTTTATTTTTGGGTAGCATCAGATGTGATTTAAGTCTCAAACTTTGTGGAGAGGCTTAGACACATGCATTATAGATAACCCAGAAATTGTTTTGAGAAATTCCACCCATAAACAATTTTATTTGATAAATTATTTATTTTTAATGAGGACCCTAAGTCTAATTTAGGAAATTAAAATAATTAATGGGTATTAATTTAAACTGTGGGTGAAACTTCTAGAAAAATCAGATAAAGTCTAAATGTAATCGTAGTCGTTGATTGGAGATATAATCTCGGTCATTGAAGTCTCAAGGAGAAGACTATAAAGGAAGGCTTGAGGGTCATTTGTAAAACACACTGAAAGGATCTAGTGATCGAATTTTCTGACGGAGCAGTGCTTGGACGAAAACTTCAATCTAAGTGATTCTTCAGCACAATTGAGGGGCAGAGACAGTTTTGGCAGGAGGATCTTCTCTGGGGCCAAGGATCATTTGCAAAGAGGCAGAGAAAGACGAAGAGGAAGCAACGAATAGCCCAGAGAGGGTGATGCAGGCACCCAGAAGGGGTGACGCAGGGCCACGTAGGCCACATGCAGAGGCAGCGCAGTTTCTCAGCAAAAAGTCTGAGTTTCAGCTGGGAAATTCAGATATGAGCCAGGAGGGCTGGATCGATTTTCCTGAGGGCTGAAATATCACGCAGAAGGGGTGACGCAGTTCCAGATTTGTCCCGACACAGGCCTACACAGCTACTGTGCAGAGGCAGCGCAGAGGGTGCTGGTGTTTCATCAATTTAGCTACCGTATCAGCTGAGACTTGCAGAGTGAGGTAAACTCACTATTTTTCTCTATCAATATTCTCGATAACTGATTTGCTCGGTGAGACAATCAAAGTTGTATCCAGATTAACTGCTGCTTAATAATAAAACCCTCAGATCTGCTACACTGGTTTTCCTGCATTGGGTTTTTCCGGGGACATTCGTCCAAAAATAAAAATGTCCTCTGTGTGTTATTTCTCTTGCTTAGTTTACTGTTTTCACATATAAATTTAATTAAGTGAAGGCTGCTTCAGAACTGCTTCGATTTTTTCAGAAGTAATCTGCAAAATAACTTGATAAATGTAATTTAAAAGTAGGAGAAGTAGTTCAGTTTGTTGCAGTAGGATTCTAGATCAAGGGCCTGGAATTTTCACACGGTATCAAAGCATTGATTGTGAAACAGGAAGAACAGATCTAGCAAGAGACGAAGCTTGAAGAGCTGCAGAAAGCAGCAATTCGAATTCCCAAAATGATTGCGCAGTCCAGGCTAGGAAGGCTGAAATTTCCGAGAAAGTCTCTCTCCGAGTGAGTCAACGAAGAGGTAAGACTTCTAGATCAGAACTTTTCCGAGCCAGAGGGAGCAACGCAAAGCTGGTGGGACGCAGTTTCTGCAGGCATAATTTGTTTTATCGGGCGGAAAATCATCAAAAGCGGAAGAAACAGCACAGTGAGGGAATTCTCTTCCTCAGGAAGTTCCTAGCCAGGGAATTTCAGTTTTTCCAAGATCTGAGCAGCAGATCCAGGTAGCAGATCTACAAACTCCACAAGGAGTGCGTAAGCCTGTCCTGTGTTGCATAGAGGGGGAAGAAGAGGAGCATATTCGACATTCTTGACGACTATGGAAGCTCACAGGCTTAGAGATTAGGACAGGTTGGAGGGAGCCTCCAACTACGTGATATGGAAGGCACGAATATCTTGTCTTCTGGATGAGTAAGGTCTCAAGTTTTTCATGGATAGCAGGGTAGCTGTCCCTGCAGATCTAGATCTGTTGAAGAAGTACAAGGCTAATATGGTGAATGAAAAAAGGCTGCTCTTGGATGGATTCAAAGATCACATTGTGTCTTGTTGACCACTGGAGTGGCACCTGGTGATTATATGAAGATTCCATGCCTAAGGATGAACCATAGGACACTTGTACCATCAAATATCATCATATCACCAGAGTTTTTAAACTCTACTACTTCTCATCATTTTCTCTTGTACCCAGATTCCACGCCCTACAGGGAATTGTAATAAGTGGTGTTAGTAATGATGAATTTGAGTCAGTATTGAGTCTGTAACAGGCCTAGGTAGCTTGGGATCTTGCCAACAAATGAGTATTAATCTGGGAGGTTTTATTTTACTCGGTTAATTATCATTGCTCTATCAAGACTTAATAATTAATTGAGTTTTTTCCTCCATTTTACCCCAAAGCCGGAGTACGTCTTTATGGTGAGGCCTTGGATGAGTCCTAGTGTCTAGAGTCAATGTATATTACCATACTAGATCTCACAAAAAAAATTGTGGAATTTGGTTAGGTCTAGGTAGTTATTTTTTAATTTTTTAGATTTCCCACAGGTCAAAAATTGCAATAAAAATTGTAATTGAATTGTAATAAGTGTTGTCTAGAGAGGTTGTATGGGGTATGAGTAATCAAAATTACACCTGTCACCTTCAAATTTCTACTATGACACACTTTGAGGGGTAAAAAATGTGTTTTGAACCCTTAAAACCCACTTTTCCTAAGTTTAGTGGGAAATCTTGCAATTAATTAAGCTAAGAAATAAATATCAACACATGCTAAATGAGGTGGAAATGAGGTGGAAAATTATGGAGGAGTTAAATTGAAGTCCCAAGGTGATGTGGACTCCTAGAATCAAGGAAATGACATGTGCTCAAATAAAATCGAATTTCTGGCATTAAATGAGAGCTACTTACTTGGAAATTCGAATTTGTGAAGTTAATGCACATTTGGGAGGATTTGGGTGAATATTTGGTGGAGATTTGTGTGGGAAATTGTCCCCACATGGGTTACCACCCATATACACTTGTCATTCCATCATAAAATTCGAATTTTTCACATAAGGGAAGAAGAAATGATGTCCACTTTTCAGAATCCGATTTTTACACTTGGCAATGGAGCTCCACTTATCAAATTTGAATTTGCCTTGTGATCTCCTCCCTCTCACCACTTGGAATTTGGTTCTTCATTGGGATTTTCTCCCAACTTTCTATATAATGGAGCCATGGGCTCTCATATTGTATCATGTAATACGAGCTATTGGGCTTGAGGAATTGTTGCAGAATTGTATTCACTACTTTCAATATAATATAACAGTCTTTGGGGTAACTTGTGATGGTGTTCTTCTCCTTGCTTATGTGGTAAATTCTTGACTTGTTGTTATGTTTCTATTTATTTCTTCATGCTATTGTTTCTTTCATGCTTGTTTCAAGTTATTTTAGTATGCAGCTATCTCATATTAGCATAAGAATTACTTAACTGCTCTAAGAAAATAAATCTTCTAGTTGATGTCAAATATATCTCTAGGAACTCTTTCCATTGCACTTATTTAATTTCATGTGGATATAATGAGTTGTGAAGTTTTTGTATAGGAATCATTCTTTGGTCAAACATTTAAGCGTGAGGGGAAGTTCTTGGAGGAACCAACCCATTCTTGAAAATATTCAAGGAGAACCCGCATGTGTTTAATTCTAAAGTATCATCTAATTCGATTTGTTTTGTAGGCGTGCTTTTAAGTTTTAGGCTCTTATTTATTGCATAAAAATTATATATATATTTCACATAGTGCACTTCATTTATCAATATCTAGCTATTTCAAAGAGCTAAGTCATGGTTAGTCAAAGAGGAGAGCTTGCTCATCCTATTTGGCGTAGCTTCTTGTAGATTATTTTTGTAATATACTTTGTGATTTATTGAGCTAACATTTTTTATTGTAGATTTTGTCTAACTTGTTTTCTTACAGCTACTTGAGGGTTTCATCTTCAGAAAACTACTTACAAGTTTCCATGCAGGACCTTGGGGCTCCAACTTATAGATTATTTCTCTCTTTTGGTCGTGGAACTAAAAGAGGCTTTGCCTCTCTTCTTCTTCCTTTAAAAATATGCATTTTGTTGAGCTTTTGTGAGCCTCAAATTGCAGAAATTTTCAGCAAGGAAAGGTCTATGGCTCAAGTCTAAGTTGTGAAGACTTTCCTTGGATTTTAGAAAAGACTTCATAATTTTCTCCTTTTTGTAACGGCTAATAAAATTCTTGGTTTTGAGAGCATGGGATTTACCCATTGGTATCCCTATCTCTCCATCTTTTGGAGAGGATTGGTGTTGTGATTTTGTTGGCTTATTTCATTTTGCATGCATAACATCTAATTGGAAAATTAACACTACATGCGTTACACTCATTTTGCATGCACTTTAATTTAATTTGCTACAAGTTTGAAGTCTTTTCACTTTCATAGCAAGTTCAAACTTCGGCATGCATTCTCTTTTAACTTGAATCTAATTTGTCATGAATATTGTTCCAATTCTACTTATACTTCACCTTTAATTACATCTTACATGCATCAAGTATTTGGGCAAGATTTCTCCATAAAGTAACATTATATTTCATGTCAAGCAAGTACATTTCAAGTTAAAGTTAATATCATGTTTGGTTAATTCACTTACATGCCCCAAGCAACAACTAAAATTTTACCTCCAACATAAGTTGGTTGAATAGACATTTTAGGGACCTTCTACTCCTCTATTGACTCCTCACCATGAGATTGTAATATTCCCTTTTTTGGTGTCACCTATGACAGGGCTAGGATGTACTTCCAGAGTTAGGAGCAGACCGGTCATAGGTACAGGTTGGTGTCATTAGCGGGCCCAGGGGATTTTTGGAGGAGTTTTGAGGAGTTTCTATGCGGTCGGGTGGCATTCACTTGATATATTCCATCATCCGAGTAGTTTGGCTTTTGTTCTGGTGCATTTCAACAACTTTCAGAAATTTGAGTTATTTGTGGGCTTAACTCAGCTGATTACGCTCAAAGTGGCATTCCGGGAGGAATACATGATAGAACACCTTAGTGTAATAGTTCATTGGAACCAGGACGAGGATACTTCCATGATGGGATGGTTGGACATGAGTTTCAGTGACCAGAGGAGATGTGGTAGCCGATTTACTCTTTTCTGCATTAAAAAGGAATATTTTAATAAGAGGGAAAAGTGCTCCATGAATAAAATAATAATAAAATAAGGCTCTAGAAGGCTCCAAGAGATCTATAAAAGAAAGGGAGAAGGCCATTGAGAGATATCTTTGGATCATATCATTTTCTTGTATGAGAGGTTTGAGACGTGGTTCTCTACTTCAGCCGTAGCCCCAGGACGGAAACCCTTGGGTGATTTGTGAGTGTTGGACGGAAACCCAACTCTCTTTGAGGAGACTTCATTCAGAAGTTTCGCAGAGCTTCAGAGATATTGGAGTGAGGATCATTCAGATCTTCAACCGGTGCTTCAGTGGATTCAGTGGTAGCTATTGCCGGAGGGAGAGTGCAACAGTTCAGTTTTGGAGGCCATCGCAGTGTAGCAGTGCAACAGATTATCTCGATGGCCAGTTCTCCATCTCAGCTCTTTTTGGGTCAGATCTATATGTAACCCCTGTTATTGTTTATAATAAAAGATGAGATTCTTCCTGTTCTATGTGGTATTGGATTACATTGTTTTATGTGTTTTTATTTTACACGGCAATCTTCTGTTGAGTAAATATTGATTTTACGACATAATGTGGAGTTCAGTTATTTTTCTGCATTTTTAGTTAAAATATCCCTTTCAGGATATTACAGAGATCCATATCACTGGGCAAGGGTGAGGTCTGAGGATTGAAGCGTTGAATTGTAACCTTGCTTCAGAACTAATTAATAAAATAAACCAAGAGCATTTTTCATCACATTTACCTTACTTGAAAGTTCTAAATTTTTGCTTTCTTGATGGTTTAGAGTCTCACATGCAACATCATTTCCTATTTTCAAGAAGCATTTCATTTTCATGCAAGTATTGTAATCTCTTTTGCAACAAGTTTAGTTTAATTTTCTTGTACTTGGAACATTGTCTACTTTAGCAAGCTCCCTTTCATGTTTAATGATCATCATGTTCATGAATGGTTAATGAGTCTCATTTTCTTTTCAAGTACTCTTATTTCATGTTGCAAGGCTAATTGCATGTTGTTATCTCGGTCTAACATTTGATTTTTTCTATCATCTCATTTACATTCTCCAAAGTAGATTACTAATTGTTTGTATTTTGGCAAGATATCTTCACATGTTTTGATTCACCAATTTATATATCTTAAAAGCACTATTGTATCTTGCATTTATAATATCTTGTGCGAACAATTTTTTGTTTCACTTTTCAAAATTACTTTTGCTTTCCATTTGAAAACAGTTCACTTCATTTAAGCAAATACAATTCCATTTTAAGAGCAATACTCTGAAGGCACTGGTATCTCATATGTTTCATGATTATCTTATGTATTGATGGTTATTTCTCATATCACTTTTTTGCTTATAAATCTGAAGAATTAATCTATTTAACTCTAACAAATCTCCTAGAAAACTCACATCTTTTAACTTATTTTTCCATTTAGGGACTACCCCCCTTAGCTAGCCTAGAATATAGCTTAAACGGAGAGAATCGGGATTAGTGTGACAACCCCTTCTCTTAGTTTCTTGCCACCAACCACACCTTGTCCCCAGGTTAAAGGCTTTACTCACTAACTTGTAGGTGGGTGTAGGCAGCAAGGTGATAACATGTCCCATATAGCCAACAAAGATACTGCTAGGCAGATGTGGGAAGC
Organism: Pinus albicaulis; assembly: GCA_034641835.2. NCBI lineage: Eukaryota > Viridiplantae > Streptophyta > Pinopsida > Pinales > Pinaceae > Pinus > Pinus albicaulis. The sequence continues at coordinate 511,261,289 of CM076569.1, forward strand.
CTTGGCCATGCTATATGAAGGTTCTTCCGAGCAGCAGAAGATGTACTTAGAGAAACAACTGAGGATGGCACAAATGCGGAAAGAGGAGCACATTATTCCATTCTTGACTAGACTTCAAGAAATCCATGACCAACTTGCAGCCGTGGGGTCTACCCCTTCTACAACGATGGTGAGACTGGCTCTTAACGCAGTCACTAAGGATTGGCAGGTGTTCGTCCAAAGTATCCTGGGCAGAGCAACCTTGCCAGGCTAGGAAGAGATGCGAGATTCTCTTAAGCAAGAAGAGCTAAGGAGAGACTTGGTCAAGTGAAAATTTGATGGCAGCAATGGCAGTGGATCGAAGGTGAAGCAGGAGGAGGAAGAAAATGCAACTCTTGCATCCAAAGGGTTGCAGGAGTAGCAGAGACATAAGAAATATGTCTCAAAGATTAAGTGCTTAAGGTGTGGTGAACTTGGTCACTACGCTACCCAATGAAATGACAAGGACGAGAAGCACGATCCGAAGGCTGCGACCACGAAGATCGATGAGGATGAGTACACTATGAGTGCCCACGGATATCTAGGAGGGAGATGGGGCGACATTGAGTTGTAAGTTTGCAAGAACTTCAGTTCGGCAAGATCCTTGAGGAGTCCACCTCTTGGATCATAACCTTGCTACGAGTGCCCAAGATCAGCAGTAGCAAGCTGGAGGAGTTTTCAGTCGGTGCAGAGGAGTGCAGAAATAACAAATGCAGTGGTTAGCAGCGCTAAATCTCACCAACGCAGATCAGAGCTGCAGCAGCGCAGAGGGACACAGTGCAAAGGAGAAGCAACGTAGAGGGACACAATGCAAAGTAGCAACAACGCAGTGCTTCAGAGGAAGAGCGTGGGACTAGCAGCAGTCAGTGTTTCAACATCGAGATGCATTATGAATACTTGTTCAAAATATTTTGGATGTTTTTTAGTTGTTTCTCTCAGCAGCTCAGTTGCGGTGCAGAGTTAGCAGTGGCAGTGCTAGTAGCAGATGCAACATTTGAGAGGGAGTTGCAGTATGGATGCAGTGTTGATTGTGGCAGGGTGAGCAGCAGTATAGTGCAACAACATCGCAGTGGTTGGTGGACATCATGTCAGACATCAGTAGCGTAGAGGGAGATGCTTTAGAGTCAAAACATTGTGCAACAAGCCATATCTGTTAGAGCACATTCCTCACTAAGAGGGAATGTTTATTTTTAGGTAGCATCGGATGCGCTCTAAGTCTCAAACTTTATGGAGAGGCTTAGACACATGCATTACAGATAACCGAGAAATTGTTTTGGGAAATTCCATGCAGAAACAATTTTATTTGATAAATTAATTATTTTTAATGAGGACCCTAAGTCTAACATAGGAAATTAAAATAATTAATGGGTATTAATTTAAACTGTAGGTGAAACTTCTAAAAAAAGTAGATCAAGTCTAAATGTAATCTTAGCCGTTGATTGGAGATCTAATCTTGGTCGTTGAAGTCTCAACGAGAAGACTATAAAGGAAGGCTTGAGGATCATTTGTAAAACACACCGAAAGGATCTAGTGATCGAATTTTCTGACGGAACATTGCTCGGACGAAAACTTCGATCTAAATGATTCTCCAGAGCAGTTGAGGGTCAGAGACAGTTTTGGCAGGAGGATCTTCTCCGAGGCTAAGGATCATCAGCAGAGGCAGAGAAAGATGAAGAGGAAGCAGTGCAGAGCCGAGAGAGGGTGACGCAACACCTAGAAGGGGTGACGCAGGCCACACGCAGAGGTAACGCTGTTTCTCAGTAGAAAGTCCGAGTTTCAACTGGGAAATCCATATTTAAGCCGGGAGGGCTAGATCGATTTTCTGAATGGCTGAAAGATCATGCAAAAGGGGTGATGCAGTTCCAGATTTGTCCCCACGCAGGCCTATGCAGAGGGTGTTGGGGTTTCGTCAATTCAACTACCAGATCAGACAGGACTTGCAGAGTGAGGTAAACTCACTATTTTTCTCTGTCGGTATTCTTTGTAACTAATTTTTCCGGTGAGACAATCAGAGTTGTATCCAGATTAAATGTTGCTTAATAATAAAACCCTAAGATCTGTTAATTTTTGGGTAGCATCGGATGTGCTCTAGCTCCGAAATTTTGTGGAGGGGCTAGAACACATGAGATCTCCAAGACCTAGAAATCGTTTGGAGAAATTCCACCCAGAATGCAAGTTATTCAAATAATTAATTATTTTTAATAGAGCCTAAATTAAAACTTAGGGAATTAAAATAATTAAAGTGAATTAACTTAAATGTGGGTGAGAAGCTTCTAAGTGACGAGGATCAAGTCTGTTTTAAATCTTAGTCGTTGATTAAATATTAGATCACGATCGTTTATTTATCAACAAGAAAAGTATAAATGAAGACTTGTGGGTTAGTTGAAAATAAGCTCGGCAAATATTCAGTAACCCGAGGGAAGTCGTTACTGTGAAAATTTCTGAATATTACTTTATGCAGAAACCCTACTATTAGATCTGGTTATACTTCTCCTACTTAATCAAGTTATTAATGCTAAAATTTATATTAATATCGAAGTAAACACATAATAGACTTTCACCGATTTAGATCTAAGCAAAAGATACATGCACATAGAAAAAGTGACACACAAGATTTTCTGGATAATTGTCCCCGAAAAAACCCAATGCGGGAAAACTGGTCTTTTGGCTGCTGAAGGGTTTAGATTATTAAGTAGTTTCTGAATACAACAAATTTGGGCATCTTACTGGTTAACCCGACAGAGAGAAAATAGATCTGCAACTAACCTGTTGGTTCGGAGACTGAAAACTTGATTGATCCACACCCTCAAACGGGATTTACAGGACTCAGCCACTTTTTGCCTCTAGAAACCCCATCGCTGCCCCTGAAGCCCCTGCGTCAGCCTCTGCATGCCTCTGCGCTGGCCTGGAGAGGGATGCGTAACCCTAGACTGGGTGACGTTGTCTCTACGCTGCCCCAGCTGGACCAGCGTAACACTGGAGGGCCTCCTGCTATGCAGCGCTGCCCTTTCTGGGCATGCATAGCGGCTAAGGTCTCTACGTTGTGCAGTTGTTTCCTCTGCTTCCCTACACTGCACAGATAGTTGCCTCTCTGTCTCTTTTTGATTCTTGGCTCCGGGATCAGACCATCCCCTTAGCCAATACTACCCCTTGCTGCAGCTGAAACACTTCTAAAAATTCTTAGCAAACCCTGCCCTAGAATTTAAGCTTACTCTCAGTGCTCTGCCTCCGTGTGTGTGTTCTCCAAATGACCCCAAGCCTTTCCCTTATACTTTCTCGTTGGGAAACCAACGGCCATGATCTAATCTTGAATCGATGGCTAAGGTTAAAAGAAAGCTTGATCCATGTGACTTGAGTCATTTCCATCACATGTTTTAATTAATTACCTTTAATATTTTAATTTTCCTAAGTTAGACTTAGGGTCCTAATTAAAAATATTAATTAATTAATTATCTCCCAAACTGGATGGAATTTCCTAAATCCCTTTCTGGGTCTTGGAGATCTCCTGTACTCTAGTCCCTCCACAAATTTTGGGAGCTAGAGCATATCCGATGCTACCCCAACACTCCCTTTTAGCGAGGAATGTGCTCTAGTACAACTCTGCTTCACCCCGAAGCTCTGCATTGATCTCTGGTGTGGGTCTCTGCACTGATGCTGGACCTACTGCCCTTCATCACTGCGCTGTTGCTGCCATTCTATATTGCTGCCTATGACCTGCCACCGCCACTACCACATTTGTACTGCAATTCCCTCTCAATTTGTTGCATCATGCTACCAACTGTTGCAGTGCAACTCAGTTGCTGAGAGAAACAACTAAAACTCCTACCCAATCTTTGACAGACAAGTCAGTTGGACTGCATCCTTATCATTGAAGCTCCATAGGCTGTTGCTCTATGCTGACATCTGGAGGTGTTGCACAGCTACAGTTCTGCACTACGTAAGAAGATCTCCTCTGTGCTATTGAAGTCACATAAGCCTCTACACTGAAGTCCCCCACGCTGTTGATGCACTACGCTATCCTCCTGAAGCCTCTACGCTGCTGCAACTCTGCTATGCTCTACTGAAGTCACATCATCCTCTGCGCTGCTGCTGCTACGATGTTGCTGCATCTGCACTGCATTACTTCCTTTAGCCTTCAGCTCCGCTTCTGCTCCATCCATGATTCTCTGCACCAACTTCTCCACTTGTCCCTCTACTGTCTTAAGGCTCTCATAGCTCGGATGTGATCCAAGAGCTGAGCTACTCAAGGATCCTGCCACCACTCTGTAGCTACTCTACATATCCATGTCGTCCCACTTTCATGGTTCATGAGCGATCATGGCTACGTCATCTTCTGAACCATTGTCTGCCACAACGGCCTTGGAAGTAGAAGCTTCCTTGTCCTTCTTCTTCCGAGGACAATTGCTGGTGAAATTTCCTAGTTCCCTGCACTGGAAACACTTGATCTTAGATAGATCACACTTCTTCTTCCCTTGCTGCCTCTTTGATTCCAAGGCTGAATCTTCTTCCTCTTCCTTCTTCACCTTACTTGATCCCGTGTTGTACTGCCTCTTGGTGAAATGACGAAATTCTTCATGACGAAGGATTGCCCACATACTGTCCCAGTTGGGAAGGTCCACTCTGCCCAAGACACTTTGGACAAAAGTTTCCCAGTCCTCTGTGACTACATTGAGTGCAATCCTTACCATCACATCATCCTTCACCTTTTCTCCCATGGCAGACAACTGATCTATGATTTCCTGTAATCTGAAAAGGAAGGGCTCTATTTATTCTCCTTTGGCCATCATGAATTACCGTAGCTGATTCTCCAGAAGCATTCTCCTCTAGACAGACTTTCCCTCATATAGGGCAGTTAAGGCCTTCCACATCTCATTAGCTGTTTTCATTTCGGCTGTGTGTGGAACTATATGATCCTTAACCCCATCCATTATGAAGTGTTTGGCATGTGCCGCAGCTTCCTCATGCTTCTTCAGGAGATCTGCATCGGTTGGCGTGGCCAGGACTTTTTCTGCATGGTCCCTTAAACCGTATGCCTCCATGAATACCAGGATTCTGGCCTTCCAGACTGCAAAGTTGGACAGGCCGTCCAACCTATCCTGATCATGTAGTCTGTGAGGTGCCATCTGCTCAGCAAATCTGTTGGAACTCCTCTCTATCCTAGAGATTTGGAACTAGGGTCCTTGGCGAAACAAGCACCCTCTGCTCTCTCTAACAACTGATTTCCTCTCCTGGAAATCCACCAAATCAACGAACAAAACAACTCTCTTCAATCCTCTGATCGATCTGCAAATTTCTTTGGCTAGAAACCCTCTGAGAAGCTGATCTCCTCCCGCTCTTTGTCACCTAGTGCTTAGGCTAAATTCTGAATCTTCAGAAATTTAACCCCACCAGGAACTTCTGAAGTTCTGCATCACTGCTTCTGGCACTCTAGAACAGCAACGGCTTCAGATCTGCGTCACCCTAGCTGCCCTCTATGTGAGCAGACAGTCCCAGCGTTGCCTCTACGCAGTAAGTATGTGGGCCTGCGTGGAGACTGCGTAGGACTGCGTCACTTTGGCCTCTACGTGGCTCTGCTCCCTCTACTGTTGCGCTGTCCCTTCAGATTTGGCTTTCTGCGGCTGCTGCTGCTTTCCTTGTTGTTTTCTGCAGCAGGGATTCTTCAGTTTTCTACTGGTGATCCTGCTAGATCTGCAATCGCTCTGATACCATGTGAAATTTCTGAATATTACTTTATGCAGAAACCCTACTGTTAGATCTGGTTATAATTCTCCTCCTTAACCAAGTTATTAATGTTGAAATTCAGATTAATATCGAATTAAACACATAACAGACGTTCACCGATTCAGATCTAAGCAAAAGATACATGCACATAGACAAAGTGACACACAAGATTTTCTGGACAACTGTCCCCGGAAAAACCCAATGCAGGAAAACCAGTCTTCTGGTTGCTGGAGGGTTTATATTATTAAGTAGTTTCTTAATACAACAAATCTGGGCACCTTACTGGTTAACCCGACAGAGAGAAAATAGATCTGCAGCTAACCTGTTGTTCCGGAGACTGAAAACTTGATTGATCCACACCCTTAAACGGGATTTACAGGACTCAACCACTTTCTGCCTCTAGAAACCCCAGCACTGCCCCTGAAGCCCTTGCGTCAGCCTCTGTGCTGGCCTGGAGAGGGTTGTGTAACTCCAGACTGGGAGACGCAGTGCCTACGCTGCCCCAACTGGACCAGTGTACCTTGGAGGGCCACCTGCTACTCAGCGCTGCCCTTTTTGGGCCTACGTAGCACCTGTGTAGCGGCTGAAGTCCTCTGCGTTGTGCAACTGTCGCGTAGTTGCTGCTGCCGCCTCTGCTTCCCTGCGTTGCTCAGATAGCTGCTTCTCTGCCTCTTGTTGATTCTTGGCTCCGGGATCAGACCATCCCCTTAGCCAATACTACCCCTCATTGCAGCTAAAACACTTCTGAAAATTCTTAGCAAACCTTGCCCTAGAATTTCAGCTTAGCCTTAGTGTTATGCCTTCGTGTGTGTGTTCTCCAACTGACCCCAAGCCTTTCCTTTATACTTTCTCGTTGGGAAAGCAAAGACCATGATCTAATCTTGAATCGATGGCTAAGATTAAAAGAAAGCTTGATCTGTGTGACTTGAGTCATTTCCATCACATGTTTTAATTAGTTACCTTTAATATTTTAATTTTCCTAAGTTAGACTTAGGTCCTTAATTAAAAATATTAATTAATTAATTATCTCCCAAACTGGATGGAATTTCCCAAATCCCTTTCAGGGTCCTGGAGATCTCATGTACTCTAGTCCCTCCACAAAGTTTGGGAGCTAGAGCACATCTGATGCTACCCCAACACTCAAAAAACTAACAGATACTCCCGGAGAAGAGTTCGATTTCAGAGGGAGAGTTGCAAGGTGAAGGAAGAGGAGGGTTTCAGTAGAAGTCAGAGACTGAAGAGGAGGGACGCAGAGCAGTCGAGAGACAATGCAGAGGGACAACTCAGAGAGACAGCGCAGCTGAGGACGCAATCCTCACGCAGAAGAGGACGCAGTCTTCACGCAGAAGAGGACGCAGTGGAGATTGGAGGGTCTCCGGGGTGTCATAATTTCTCCAGTGACTGGAGGAAAATTATCTGAGTTTTCTCATGAATTTTTCTCTATGATTCTGCAAATCATTCCGTGTAAAGAGATTGTTGCTAAAGAATAATAAATAAACCCTCATCTGCTGCACCAGTTTTCATGCATTGGGTTTTTCTGGAGACAATTTTCCAAAAACAACTGTGTTGATGTGATTGATTCTTGTGCTTGCATTTCACTGTTCTTTTCTCTATGAAATTATGTGATAACTGTAGTATACTTTCTTTTGTTGTTTACTAAAGAGTTTTGTAAATAACTTATTGAGAAATATAAGTAGGAGAAATAAATCAATTACTGCAATAGAATTTCAGAGTTAGAAATTTTCACATGGTATTAGAGCAGAGATCGGGCAACAGGGTTGGAGATTCTGCAATGATTTGTGGTCTGGATGTTGCTGGAGCAGCAACTTGAAGGGGCTCACGCAGTTCTCCTGGGAAAGAGGAAAGCATGAAATATACGATGGATCATGACATTTCTATATTGGCTTCCAAATTGGAAGAAGAAGTCTTTTTTTTATCAAGCTCTGCTTCCTCTGAGGTTTGGTATATTGATAGCGGGGCTTCTGCACACATGACGGGAATACAATAATTTTTATCGTGTTGATTTTATAGCATCGGGAAGTGTTCCAGGTCTCAAATTTTGAGGAGAGGCTTGGGCAACAATACTCCAGAGAACCCATAAATCGTTTGTGGAAATTCCACTCGGATTTTGCTTTATTAAAATAATTAATTATTTTAATATGATCCCTAAGTCTAAACTTAGGGAAATTAAAGAATTAAAGGGTATTAATAAAGAAGAGTGTGAATCTTCTAGAAAACGAAGATCAAGTCATCTTTTAATCTGAGCCATTGATTATAGATATAATCTGTGTGAAAATTCTACTGTAGTATCATGGTTTACTTCTCCTACTTGATTCAATTATACAAGTTATCTTTAGAAATTAGATTCAGAAAATACCAAAGTAAACACTACTAACAGTAACAGCCTACACATGCGCCCCAAGGGATAGCTCAACTGGTCTGAGCCAGACGTGGGTCTTCTCCGTAATTAGGGAGGTCACGGGTTCGATTTCGAATTTGAGTCCCTCGGGGTCAGGCGCCGTAAAATAGAGACGACGGTTTATCGCGCGTACCATCCAGATATTCTGGGGAAGTGCGCCCGAGTTCTCCGCTAGTTTATTCCTCGAAAAAAAAAAACAGCCTACACATGCAGATCATTTACTAAATATTATGCTCATTCAAACAAAGTGACACACTGATTTTTGGACATAAGTCCCAGGAAAAACCCAAAGGGGGAAAACCGGTGCAATAGATATGAGGGTTTATTTTATTAAGTAGAATCTGAGTACAACAAATATGGGTTCCAGACCTAGAAAACCCGACAGAGAATAATAGAAATCTGCAGCTAACCTGCTTTTCCAAGACCAAATATCTGACTGATCCACACCCTCAAAAGGGATTTACAAGACTCGGCCCGGATCTGGCCCTAGAAACCCCAGCGCTGCCCCTGAAGCCCCAGTGTCAGCCCTGCTAGGCTCTGTGTGCCACTTCGTTGCTCAGAGAGGGACTGCGTAACCCCAGAGTGGGTGACGCAGTCCTTACGTTGCCTTTGGAGGCTTCTGCATAACTTCTGAAGCTCCCTGAAGCTACAGCGCTACCCCTTCCTGGGCCTACGTAGCACTACGTAGCGGCTAAAGCCTCTGCCCTATGCAGCTACTGCATACCTGTTGCTGCTGCTCTCTGCTCCTCTGCACTATCCTTGAAAGCTGCTCCTCTGCCCCTTGTTGACTCTTGGCTCCTGGATCATATCATCCCCTCAGCCAATATTACCCCTCGCTACAGAAAACTCCTCTGAAAATTCTTAGCAAACCTTGCCCTAGAATTCTAGATCAGTCTCTTAGCTCTCCCTCTGTGTGTGTCTCGAACTGACCCTCAAGCCTTTCTCTTATACTTTTTCATTCATATCATCAATGCCTGACATTAAAACACTCATCAACGGCTGAGATTAAAAGACTGTGTGATCTGTGTCTTTTAGAACATTTCAGCACGTGTTAATTAATTCACTTTAATTATTTAATTTTCCTAAGTTTAGACTTAGGAAATCCATTAAAATAATTAATTATTTGAGTAACTTGAACACCAGCTGAAATTTCACAAAACACTTTCTGGGTTTTGGAGTTCAAGTGTGTCTTAGCCCCTCCACAAAATTTCAGGGCTAGAGCACACCCGATGCTACACCAACTACACAAAATCTCAACTCTCTCTCTTAGCACAGAGTGTGCTCTAGCAATACATCCACACTATGTACTGCAAGATCTTGATGTTGGTTTCTGTGCTGCTGATGCTTGGCTTGCTGCCCTCCATCCATTGCACTGACGCTTTCTCTACTGCTGCCCATGCCACTGCCACTGACACTGCGACATCTGTACTGCAGCCTCCTCTCAAATTGTTGCATCATGCTGCCCATAGCACTGCCACTGCTAACTGCTGCACTGCAACTCAGTTGCTGAGGAGTAAGCAACTGAAAGACTCCTTCCCAATCGTTGACAGATAAGTCGGTTTCCTCCCATCACTGAAGCTCCCTTGGCTGCTGATTTACACTGTCCTCCTGAAGCCACTGCGCTGCTGCAGCACTGCACTGCGTGAGCTCAGCCTCTCTGCGCTGCTACCTCCACGCTGCTGCTGCTTCTGCATTATGTTGCTCCCTCTCCATCTTCTCCATCATTGCCCTTTGCTACACTGTGACCTTCTGCAACCATCTCCCAACTCATCCCGCTACCGTCTTAAGGCTCCCGTAGCTCGTATGTGATCCAAGAGTAGCGCTGACTCAAGGATCCCGCCATTGTCTGTAGATGCTCTACAGATCCATGTCACCCCACCTCTTCTCTCGAGGCACATGAGAACTCATGGTCGCATCATCATCAGAACCATCATCCTTTGTTGTTGCTCCCTTGGAATCAGAAGCTCCTTTGTCCTTCGTCTTAGGACAAGTGTTGGTGAAGTGTCCAAGTTCACCATAGTTAAAGCACCGGACCTTGGAAAGGTCCCTCTTCTTCTTCCCTTGCTATTTTCTTTCCTTTGCTGCATCATCTTCCTCTTCTTTCTTCACTCTGACTGTGCCACCACTGATATTCTGCTTCTTGGTGATCCTCTTGATCTCCTCTTGGTGGAGGATAGCCCACGTCTACCCAGGATGGTAACGTTGCTTTGCTGAGTATGCTTTGGACAAATGTTTCCCATTCCTTAGAGACTGCATTGAGGGCAGTCCTTACTAAGAGTCCTTCGTCTGGATTTGCACCCATGCCAACCAGTTGGCCTCGGATGGTCTAAAGTTGGAAAAGTAAAGGATATATTTCCTCACCCTTCTACATCTGGAAAAGCCTCATCTAATTCTCTAAGAGCAGTTTTCATTGGATAGAGCTTCCTTGATACATCGCTTCTAGAGCAACCCACATGTCATTTGCCGTGTTCTTATCGGCAATATGTGGTACTACATGATCGTTCACTCCGTCCATGATCAAACGTTTAGTCCGTGCTTGATTCTCCTTAAATTTCTTCAGAGGATCAGGATCTGCAGGCATAGCTAGAACACTCGTCGCATGGTCCTTGATGTCGTACTCATCTAGGACTAATAGGATCCTTGCCCTCTAGATGACAAATTTGGACACACCGTCCAACGTTTCCTGGTCTCTCAGTCCATGAGAAGCCATCTAGCTCAGATCTGACATAAACAATACTTCTTCTCCCTCTTTTTGTGGCTACAGGAACTCTGGATCTAGGCTTCTTGGTGACTAGAAACCCTCTATTAACTACTTGTTCTGAAAACTGATTTCCCTCCTAGAAATCTTCCACCCAAACACAATCGGACAGAACTCTCCGAGCACCCTCCTAATCGAATCTCAGATTTGTTTGGCTCAGATTTGCTGAGTGGTTGTCTTCCTCCCACCTTTGTTGACTTAGATAGGCACAATTTTGCACCGACAGAATCTCCACCACACCAGTACTAGTGAAGATCTGAAGCACTACTTCCGGATCTTGGCAAGGCTTTTCTGCAACAGGAAGAATGACTGGACTGCGTCTCACTAACTGGCCCAGCGTAGCCTCAACGTTGCTCAGAAGTGGACTGTGTAACCCCAGACTTGGTGACGTAGTCCTTACGCTGGCTTGGGAAGGCTCTGCGTAAGCCTGATGGCCTTCTGTAGCTACAGCGCTGCCCCTTATTGTGTCTACGTCCTCCTGTTGCCAAGCTGCCCTTTTCGGATATGTTGTCCTGCAGAAAAAATATTCTTCTGCCGATTTACTGGAGATTCAGCTTGATCTGCTATCGCTCTGATACCATGTGAAAATTCTATTGCAGTATCATGGTTTACTTCTCCTAATTGATTCAATTATACAAGTTATCTTCAGAAATTAGATTCAGAAAATACAGAAGTAAACACAACTAACAACCTACACATGCAGATCATTTACTGAATATTACGCTCATTCAAACAAAGTGACACACTGATTTTTGGACATAAGTCCTCGGAAAAACCCAAAGCGGGAAAACCGGTGCAACAAATATGAGGGTTTATTTTATTAAGTGTAATTTGAGTACAACAAATCTGGGTTCCAGATCTGGAAAACCCGACAGAGAATAAAAGACATCTGCAGCTAAACTGTTGTTCCAAGACCAAATATTTGACTGATCCACTCCCTCAAACGGGATTTACAAGACTCAACCCGGATCTAGCCCTAGAAACCCCAGCGCTGCCCCTGAAGCCCCAGCGTCAGCCCTACTAGGCTCTGTGTGCCACTCAGCTGCTCAGAGAGGGACTGCATAACCCCAGAGTGGGTGACGCAGTCCTTACGCTGCCTATGGAGGCCTCTGCGTAACTTCTAAAGCTCCCTGAAGCTACAACGTTGCTCCTTCCTTTGCCTGCATAGCGGCTGAAGACCCTACGCTGCGCAGCTGCTGCATAGTTGTTGCTACTGCTCTCTACTCCTTTGCACTGTCCTTGAAAGTTGCTCCTCTGCCTCTTGTTGACTCTTGGCTCTGGGATCAGATCATCCTCTCAGCCAATACTACCCCTCGCTGCAGAAAACTCCTTCGGAAATTCTTAGCAAACCCTGCCCTAGAATTCTAGATCAGTCTCTCAGCTCTGCCTTTGTGTGTGTGTCTCTAACTGACCCTCAAGCCTTTCTGTTATACTTTTTCATTCATCTCATCAACGGCTGAGATTAAAAGACTGCTTCATCCGTGTTTTTTAGAACATTTCAGCATGTGTTAATTAATTCACTTTAATTATTTAATTTTCCTAAGTTTAGAATTAGGAAATCCATTAAAATAATTAATTATTTGAATAAGAGTGCCCCTTGCATCATTAAGGAACCCATGATTGTCCAAAACCCTGGTGGGAGATGAACTGCCCAACCTTTAGGGGGTAGTCATTGCTTCATAATATGCATCATACTCTCATGCCCTGGAGCCCCAAGCAGTAAAATGGAGAAAAATCAATAAAAGGAAAAAGGCATATGAAGAAGAGTAGAAAAACAAAGGTCGGGGTAACTCATGTACCACGATTTATCCCTCCTACATTCATATAACCAAGGTGTGGGCTTCCCTCATTCTTTCTTCCCTTGTGCCATGGAATGTGGCTTGGAGCCTTCCCCATTGCCCCACTCCATTACATCATCATTTCACATGACACCTGCCATTTGATGGATGTACCATGGACCTGTCACTCTGTAATATTCCTAATTAGCGACAACTAATTGGAATATTCGATTTTGTTCAGTTTTGTCGTCTATAGTTTATAAATAAATAAAAAGGGTCTAACTCACTTAAGTGGAATAAAACACCCTCCTAGTAGCACAACGTTGTGACTTAAGGGGGAGCCAAGGGGGCCAAGCACCACGTAGAGAGGGGGCCCACATATTCTCTAGAAGCTACTGCGCAGGAGAGGATGAGCACGTGGCAAGAGAGGGAGGCTACGTTGAGGAGATGGGCCTTAGGGTTGGAGGAAGGCCAAAGTTATAAAAGAGGGAGGAGCCTTCTCATTTGATTCATTCTATTGTGGATGATATTGAGTTGTTCGTTTTGACTTCTTGAGCATGCTCGCTGTTTAGCCTGTCTGCAACACTGTTTAGTGCATTGAATGTCTTCGGTCGGAGATCTCGCCCTTAGCCCTGGGGGACTTCGAGTGCCTGCTCGGGCAAGGTTATCTTCAGCATTTTGTGAGAGGTTTTGGTGTTTGGGTTTGTTGCGGAGCTGGGCTTTCATAGAGACTGCGTAGTCACTGAGAGGGAGGACACAGTCCATCTTGGAGTTGTTCCGGATCGGGATTTTTGCAGAAGATTGAGCCGAGATTTTGAGCAGAGGATCAGCCTTTTCCCGTGGGAGGATTTTGGTGGAGTTTGAGGCGGTGTTTCAGTCATTCTCATTTAGCCTCTCCGCAGAGCCTTGGAGGCCAGCGTAATTCCCCAAGGGGGTGTTTTTCGGAGGTCGGCCATTTTTGATATGGTTTCTGGGTTTTGTCGGGATTGGTGAGTAGAGGAGATTTCCAGATTTTTAGCTCATTCCGGCAAGGGTTAAAGCCCCTAGTATTCAGCACATTCTAGCAGTAGCAGCTACACGACAGTTTTCCAGCAGCTGGGACGCAGTTCAGAGAGCAGCCATTTCTGGTGTATTTTGAGAGTATTTCTTCTCTTGCCTTGAGCAAGTTTAGGTGCCATCACTCTGATCACCTATTGTATTCCATTATATTTCTCAGTTTAATAAAATGGCTTAGCATTTCCTCTCTATATTTCTGGATGAGTTGTCGTATATTCTTTCTATGCTATTATATGTCTGCTGCACTAGTATTTTTATATATTCATGAGAATTTTAGTTCTATGCCACTTGGTGTGTTTATATTTCACTCTTAGACAGAGTCTGGAAAGGGCCAGGTAGCCTCTGGATCTCGTCCTCTTTTCAGAGGCGGCATATCTGGTAAATGCCCTCCCAGTCCATCTCTAGTTGGAGTTTGCCGTGTTTTAGAGATATCCCCGAAACGGGATATTACACACTCCCTTATAGGTTGAAACCACTTAATAGAGTCCCTTATTAACCTCTCTTGTTGAGCAAGGAAACACCTATACATTTTGAAGCCCATTTGGAAGGGCATGCCACTATGAAGTGTCTTCTTCTGCCCTTGATTAGCATCCCTATTTAATCAATTGAACTAATGATTAATTGTACTGGAAGGTGAGGAGATGCATTGGATCTTATATAGGATTGCAGGTGGGTCTTCATCTTAGACTTGGTCTCCCTATACGGGGTCCAAGCCCTCCAGAGGGTCGTAATGGCACATGGAGGGTGAGTGTTGAGAGCCATGGGCCTCCACCATTGCAGAGCATCCATTACTATACCATGCTCTTCTTCAGCACCACACACTACTTGTTCGTTCCCCAACCATACAGAGATGATGATGCACTTGAACCACGTTTCCCAGTCGGCCCAAGATTTGCACCTAACAATTGGCAACTGATCCAAAGCCTAGATGAGGTTTTGTCTCATCCTGAGGGACACGAGAAGGACGGTATCATCTTCTAGCCCTCACTAATGAAGCATCAACTTATTATTGAGCCACTAGAGACCCATGAGAACATTGGTTTTTCCCCACAACCACTTGGTAGCACCATTTGATGTTTTTCTTGGAAATCAAGTAGCCACCACCTTGATCATCATTTATGGAGCCCTCCTCTTCATCATGGCACTTAGAGGACTCATTTTGGCCTTCCAAAGACCCATATTACTCCATTTTTCACTATGCCTTCCTCTTGGAATGGCTTATAATTCACTTTAGAAGCTATTTGGTGGGCTTTTCACCAAAGACATGTATTTTTCACATTAAAATATTATTAGGGGATTAATTAGGCTAAATTATACCAAATCGAACTTGAGGAGCCTCATATAAATAGAAGAGGCCTCATTTGTATTTTTTATCATCACTTGGATTTTGATCTCTCTTGTGAAAATAATTCAGACCTGGAATTGTTGGACAAAATTGGATGTTTGGATGTGTTGAACACTGGAGTGGCACTTGAGGATTATCTAAAGACTCCATGCCCAAGGATGTACCAAAGGATGCTTGTACCATAAAAAATAATCATATTACCAGAGTTTTTCTACTCTACTTCTATTTCTCATCATTTTCTGTTGTACCCATATTCCACAAGCCCTACAGGGAAATGTAATAAGTGATGCTAGTATGATGAGTTTTGAGTCATGTAACAGGCCTAGGTAGATTAGGACCTTGTCATCAAGTGAGTATTACTCTGGGAGGTTTCTTTCACTTGGTTAATTATCATCTCCCTACTAGGAGTTAATAATAAATTGATTTTTTTCCTCCAAAAAAACCCCAAATACGGAGTAAGACTTGATGGTGAGGCCTTGGGTGAGTCCTAGTATATAGGTTCAATGTATATTACCATACTAGATCACACAAAAATTTTCATGGGATTTGATTAGGTCTAGGGGGTCATTTTTTATTTTTTAAAATTTCCCACAGGGTGGAAATTGGAATAAAAATTATATATGAAATGTAATAAGTGATGTCTAGAGAATTTGTATGGGGTATGAGTAATAACAATTTCACCTCACCCTCAAATTTCTACTAAAACACACTTTGAGGGGATAAAAATGTGTTTTAGACCCTCAAAACCCATTTTTCCTAAGTTCAGTGTAAAAAGTGGCAATAAATTAAGCCAACAATTAAATAAATGGAGAAAAATAAATATCCACACATGCTAAATGATGTGGAAATGAGGTGGAAAATCATGGAGGAGTTAAAGTGAAGTTCCAAGGTGATGTGAACTCCTAAAATCAAGGAAATGACATGTGTTCGAGGAAATCGAATTTCTGGCAATATATGAGGAAGTTGCTAACTTGGAAAATTCGAATTTGTGAAGTTAATGCACATTTGGGAGGATTTGCGAGAATATTTGGTGGAGAGTTTTGTTGGAAATTGTTCCCATATCGGTTCCCACCCATATACACTTGTAATTTTGCTTGAGGGATTCTTGATGCCACTTGGGAAATTCGAATTTGCATGAAAGTGCTTTGGGATTTTCACCCATTTGCTTTGGGATTGTCAACATTTGCCTTGGGATTGGCTCCCAATCTTATATATAATAATATCTTTGTGCTCTTACTTATGTATTTGAAATATGAGCTATTGGCCTTAAGAATACTCTGTTGGATTGTACACTCTTTGCAAATTAATACAAAAGACTTTGGGGTTACATTTGAGGTGTTCTTCTTGTGTATGGTAACATCTTGATATTCTTGCTCTTGTATTTCTAATTGTTTCATTATGCTATTATTTCCATAATTCTTTTCAAGTTGTGTTGATGTGTAGCTATCTCAAATTAGCATAAGGATTATTTACTTTCTCTAGATAGAGAAATGTTTAACTGATGTCCAATATATCTCTAAAATTTTCTCTTCATTGCATTTGATTAATCCCATGTGGATCTAATTTTTTTATTTGAAGTTGTGTAGAAAATATTTCTTTGGATCAAGCTTCAAGCGTGAGGGGAAGTTCTCAGACGAACCAACCTACTCTTGAAATACTCAAGGAGAACCCACATTTGTCAATTTCCAAAGTTTTATCTTTTGAATTTGTCTTGCAAGGATTTTTTTTGAGCTTTGGGGTCATATCTCATGCATCAATCATTTAATATTTATTCCTCAAATATTGTGCTTCCTTTGGGGTCATATCTCATGCACCAATCATTTAATATTTATTCCTCAAATATTGTGCTTCATTTGCTATAATCTTGCTATTTTAGAGCGAAATCATTGCTAAGCAAAGAGGAGAGTTTACTCATACTCTTTAGCTTACCCTTTGTAGATTATATTTTACACATACATTTGTAATTATATTGAGTAATTTCATAACTAACACTTGGTTTGTTTTGCAGTCCTCTTTAACTTGTTCTTGGGACAGCTTACGGGATTCATTGTTTGAAACTATTAACAAATTGTGTGCAGGACCTTGGGCTCTCAATTCAAGACCAATTTTCTCCCTTGGTTGTGGGCTCATGGAGGCCTAGCCTCTCTTGATTTGGTGCAAATTCCTCTTCTTGAATCTAATTTTTGTATTTAAAGCGGCCCTTTCAAATTTCAGATTTCAAGGCCCTTCTTTGACCTCATTTGCAGTAATAACTCATCAAGGAAAATTCTATTGTCTAAGGCTTTCATTGTAAATATTTTCCTTGAGCTTGGAGGAGTTTTCTTTCAAGGGCTCCTACCTCTTGTAACGTAATTAATAAAATTTGTAATTTTTGGGAGCATGGGTTCTACTCATTGGCATCCCTATCTCTCCACTTTGGGAGAAAACTTGTGGTTGATTTGTTGAATATAACTTTTCCTTTCACTTACATGCATTCTTTAGTTTGTCAATTAATGTAACCATACATCTCATTTGCTTTTCCTCAAATGTGCTAAAGTTCACTACAATTTGCTTGCCATGTACATTGATTGCTACTAGTCACAAGTTACTTCATGGAAAATTCATTTTTATGCAAGCATGTCTCTACCTTGATACATTTAGCTTGGGTATTGTCTAATTTTCACTTATGCTTCACTATTGTGCAACATTTTCATATCTTGAGTTTTGATGCATTGTGTATTTGGGAAATTTCACTTTCCCAAGCAACCATTTATTTTATGTCAAGCTAGTCTCTCAAGTTAAAGTTTCTTTCTTTTTCAAGGCTATTTTGAGTACAATCTTGAGTTTATATTTCAAAGCATTGCAATTTATTTTACATAAGCTCCAAGCTTTATTTTCTTTTGGTGGATCATTAATTTATCATAAGTCAAAGAAAATACTTTCACGTCACAATTTTACATGTTATGAAGCTAATGCAATATTGTGTTTTGAAGCATATTTGATTAAAGCATTTCTATCTCACTTAGCATTTGCAAACATACTTTCATATCATAGTAGGTATCCTAACTTAGTTGCATTTTAAAATCAACCTCCAAGAATAAGTTGTAGGAATTTACAGGGTAAGTTCCTTGGATCAAGAACCAAAGGTCACCGCTCACAAACAGATCACAAATCAATATACTAGTATAATCACGTGGTTAAAACCCTCGAAGAGGGAAACAGTCCACGGCCTGAGCCAACGCGGCCACTTCAGGCAATTTATTAATATAAAAAGAAAGGTTACATATGTTTCTCTCATAAACGGTTACCGAACAAATGACCCTCCATGCTCTTTAAATAGAGATCATGGACCAATCGGGTGTTAAGCCACGGATCAAGTGTCGTTAATACCGAGGAGAGAGATAACCGTCATATCACTACAAATCGTGACCATCGGATTATAAGTTACAAATGTACATGGTAAAGAAACACATTTTACCTAACTCTACACTAGACTAAGTTATTCTTAACTATTTCCTATGTGTCGAAATATCCTAACATCCCCCCTTAAGAACAACTTGGGATAGGATTGAAGGATTTACAAAAGTGACACAATAGGAGCCTATTTCCTATGTGTCGAAATATCCTAACATCCCCCCTTAAGAACAAATTGGGATAGGATTGAAGGATTTACAAAAGTGACACAATAGGAGAAGGAAGGAGGCATTAGAGCCTATCCCCCCTTAATGAAAACTTTCCTGAACTCCAAGCATGAATCTAAGTTTGGTAAACTTCGCTTCTGTGAGAGCCTTTGTAAATATATCGGCTACTTGATCATTGGTTGGACAGTATTGCACTTCAAGAACACGATCATGAATGAGCTTTCTGATGAAGTGAATGTGGAGTTCAATGTGTTTCATACGCTGATGCTGAAGTGGATCTTTACATAGTTGAATGGCACTCTGATTATCACAGCAAAGTGTAGTTGGATGTTGCTGATGAAGACCAAATTCAGACAGGATCTGACGAAGCCACATGGCTTCCTTACTGGCTTCAACTGCACCACGATACTCTGCTTCTGTTGTAGAAAGAGAGATGGCACTTTGTTTCTTACAAGACCAAGTAATAGGTCTTAAACCAAGAGTGAATACATATCCTGCGGTAGACTTTCGATCATCAGGGTCACCAGCCCAATCAGAATCAATGAAACCAATCAATAATGGAGATGCTCCTTCACTGTAATGAATCACGAACTGAACTGTACCTCGAATATATTGAAGTATTCTTTTAGCTTCTTTCCAGTGACTTTCATGAGGTTGGTGCATAAACTGAGTGACAAGACCAACGACAAAGGAAAGGTCAAGACGGGTATGGGTTAGATACAGAAGTTTACCAACAAGTTGATGGTATAAGGTAGCATCAACTTCAGGGGTAGTACTAGTGACTGAAAGCTTGACTCCAGACTGAAAGGGAGAAGGGGTTGGCTTACAGTCTTCCATGTGAAAGTGGTGTAGAAGATCACAGGCATACTTGGACTGAGAGAGGGTAATGCCTTCCTTGGATTGCAAGACTTTAAGACAAAGGAAATAATGCAAGTGTCATAAGTCTGTCATTTCAAACTTCTTTTTGAGGCTAGACTTCACATGGTTTATATGGTTTGGATCACTACCAGTAAGGATAAGATCATCAACATAAAGAACAAGGATGGTGAAGGAATTACTCACTTTCTTGGCGTAGACAGTGTTGTCAGAATGACACCTAGAAAAGCCATTATCTAATAGAAATCTATCCATTTTAGCATACCAAGCCCGAGGAGCTTGTTTGAGACCATAGAGAGACTTCCTAAGGTGACAAACAAGACTAGAGTCGTTTTGGATAAAGCCAGGGGGTTGTTCCAGATTTCTTCATGTAAATCTCCATGTAGGAAGGCATATTTAACATCCATCTGATGGACTTCCCATTTAAAGGAGGTAGCAAGGGAAAGAACAAGGCGGATAGAATTCATTTTGGAAACAGGGGAGAAAGTTTTAGTATAGTCAATGCCTTCAACTTGTGAAAATCCTTTAGCGACAAGACGAGCTTTATGTCTATCCACTTTTCCATCTGGTCCAAAATTTGTTTTGTAAACCCATCTGCATCTGACAAGTTTTCTTCCTTTTGGAAGAGGAACAAGATCCCAAGTATCATTCGCCAATAAGGAGCGATATTCTTCATTCATAGCTTCATCCCAATCTAGATGACCAAAGGCTTCTTCAAAGGTTTCTGGATCAGGATTTTCTGGAACTTGAGCCAATAAGGAAGAGGCTCTTTCAAATTGAGAACATGTACGTCGTCGATCGGCAGGGTCACCTGCAAGAGAACCTGCTGCATCCCAAGTAGAGCGGACCCATCTTGGAAGCAGTGGAGTAAAAGGAACAATTTCAAGAGGTGGAGGATTATTGTCATCCTCGCTGTCATCATCTGAACTAGAAGGAATGCTATTAAAAATAGAAGAGAGAGAGAGAGGTGGCACATATGCCGAATCAGGCTCGCGGGCCAAAAGTGGCACACTCGCCAAACTAGGCTCGCAAGCCAATATATTTTCATCAAATTTTACATCTCTTCTAATGATTATATTTTTGGATTTTGGTTGAAGAAGTCTATTTCCTTTGACATCTTCAGAATATCCAACAAAAATGCATTTTTCACTCTTAGGTTCTAAGGCTTTATGTTTCGCATCTGGAATATGGGCCCAAGCATCACTTCCAAAAACACGAAAGTGACTTACATTTGGTTTGATTGAGCTCCAAGCTTCTTCTGGAGTTATATTCTTTAAAACCTTAGTAGGAGTGCGATTTACTATGTAATTTGCACAGTTAATGGCTTCTACCCAAAAGTTGAGACCAAGTCCTTTAGATTGAAGCATACAATTAGCCATTTCTTTTAAGGTGTGATTCTTCCTTTCAGCTACACCATTTTGTTGTGGAGAATATGGAACGGTATGTTGCAATTGAATGCCATGCTCAATGCAGAAGTTGATAAATTTGTTGTTAACATATTCTCCTCCATTTTCTGATCTTAACTTAAAAATTTGATGTCCAGATTGTTTCTCAACAAAGGCCTTACAGGCCAAGAACATGTTAAAAACTTCACTCTTGAGTTTTAAGAAGTATACCCAAGAGCATCTGGAAAAATCATCAATGAAAGTTAAGAAATACTTGCAACTAGAGAAAGAAACAACAGGAAGTGGACCACATAAATCACTATGCACAAGCTGCAAAGGGGCTGAAGCATGCCAAGAGGCACGTTTATCAAAACTATCCTGATGTTTTTTTCTGAGTACAAATCTGGAGCAAACACCATCTTAGAAAGATACCATAGGAAGGCCCGTCACCATATTTTCCTTACATAGAGTTTGAAGATAGCGATATTTTAAGTGACCAAATTTCTCATGCCAAAGTTTGCTCACATCATCATTATGAGCAACAAAAATGGAGGGAAGACATGATGACCCAAAGTTGTCAACTTATACAACCTTGTGGAATCATCAGCAATGCCAGTAGCTAAAATATGTTTAGGATCTTTGAGGTCCTTGATTACAACATCATGAGGTGAGAATTCTACTATTTTCCCTTCACCTGAATGAGTTATCTGATAAACAGAGAGAAGGTTGCATGACAAGGTAGGAACACATAGTACATCATTAAACTGACCATTATCGAGATGAATGGTTCTAGATCCTACAACACTAAGAGATCTATCACCGCCAACGTAAATATGTTTGGTGTTACAATCATTTAAAGAAGAAAACATGGCTTTATTTTTGGCCATGTGATAAGAAGCTCCAGAATCAATGAGCCACTCATGAGAATGAGAAGAGGAAGATACATTTAATGCATAACCAAATCTTGATGCTTGACAACCACAAGCAAAAGGTGCCATTCCTGAAGATGAAGGGGAAGAGTGCTCCAAATTGATGTTGTGCTTCTTCATTGTTGCTTCTAAGGCTTCCATCTTCTTAAAACATTTGGACTCTATATGGCCATCATGATTGCAAAAGTTTCAATGTCTATCTGTCTTCTTCCCTTTGTTTTTATTTGCCTTATCATTTTGGTGAGTTGCTTTTTCAGTTTGCGGCTGAAATTGCTTAGGACCCTTGTTTGGTTTCGGACCATATTTTTTAGGATACTACTTCTTGGGATTCTTTTGATATGATTGTTGTTGGGCTGCTAACGCTTTCTTCGAAGCGTTTTCAGGAGTGATAAGACCAAGGTGTAAGAGTTTTTCTTGTTCTCTTATCAAAGAATCACAAAAGGAATCAAAAGAGGGATTCTTGTAGGTGGTTCCTGAAGAAATGATGGCTTCTCTAGTGGAATGGAAGGCGGAAACAAATACAGAGTATGCAGGGCCAAGCTTAGCAAGAATGTAATAGATGAGGTTGTTGTCTTCCTTTTTGACCTTACAACCTTCTAAAAGAAGTCTAAGGGTCTTGAATTTGGACAAAAAGTCTTCAATAGAGGAGAAATTATTAGGGTCCAAAGTAAACAACTCATTTTCAAGTTGATGGGCCCTGATTTGATTTTGAATGCCAAAGACAGTATTCAGCTTGTCCAAGGTTTCATGAGTGGTGTCAATGTGAAGGATATGAAATCGAAGATCTTGAGCAATGGACATTCCTATCAACCCTCGTGCTTGATCTTGTTTATTTTCCCATTTAGCAACTTTATCATCATCAGAATGTTTAGTTTATACTCCTGTAGCTATTCTATAAAGCCCTTTACTTCTAAGCATATCTACTATGTGAGGTAGCCATTGGAAATAATTGGTGCTGTTAAGAATAATCGGGCATGCACTTTCCATTTTTTTTTAAACGAAGCTGATAAAAGCTGAAACTAACTGCTCCAATGGAAAGATCTCGAAAAATTAGGCCGTTTCAAAAAAAACAACTCGAAAAACGGCTTCTGGATGAAGAAGATATGCCTTTTTGAAAATACGAGTTGAAGATGCCGAACAGTTATGGGAACGGGATGAAGTGGGACTTTTAAAAAAAAAATTCCACCCCTTTTAACAAAAACTTTTTACAAAAGAATCTTGATAAAGAGATTTGAACCCAAGACCTCTATTCTCATAAACTAACTTCTCACCAAGTGAGATAGTAAAAGGATTCTGTAATTGTTTGAAAGGAGGAAGGGTTTTTTTTTTTAACTCTTCGGTGTGTGTGTCTTTTCTTGCACAAAAAACACAAAAATTTGAGCTAAAAAAAAAAAGGAAATGCAAGCCTTGTGGTAGATTGTTAGATTTTTGGTTAGCCTTACCGGCAACTATCTATTTTTCCACTATCTCTGATTTCCCGAGGTCGCACAAAGACACAAGGAAAGAGCATACGTAGCAAAAAAAATCTGAGATCGCACGCAGCGCAGAGAAAAGAGCATACATAGAGAAGAGGGTATAGATCCGGCAAATAAATAAAACCTAAAAAACGAAAATAAACAGAGGGAACCGAAATAAATAGATCTATTAACAGATATAACTGCAAAATGATGCTTTATACCTCCAGATCTAAACTGTCATAACTTGGGCAGCCGGAAACCTTTTCGCATGAAAAGAAAGGCGTTCCTCACTGTAACAGACGCTCCAGACACAACAAAGCAGTTCTCAAAACCCAACAATGTTCAGAAATAGTAGATCTACAAAACAGCATTCGTATGCAGTCAAACCTGCTTCAGATTTTGATCAACAACGGATGTGGCCCTCAAAATAGCTCTGATACCATGTAAGAATTTATAGGGTAATTTCCTTAGATCAAGAACCAAAGGTCACCACTCACAAACAGATCACAAATCAGTACACCAGTAAAATCACGTGGTTAAAACCCTCGAAGAGGGAAACAGTCCACGGCCTGAGCCAACGCGGCCACTTCAAGTAATTTATTAATATAAAAAGAAAGGTTACATATGTTTCTCTCATAAACGTATACTGGACAAATGACTCTCCATGCTCTTTAAATAGAGATCATGGACCAATCGGGTGTTAAGCCACGGATCAAGTGTCGTTAATACCGAGGAGAGAGATAACCATCGGATCACTACAAATCGTGACCGTCGGATTATAAGTTACAAATGTACATGGTACAGAAACACACTTTACCTAACTCTACACCAACTAAGTTATTCTTAACTATTTCCTATGTGTCAAAATATCTTAACATAATCTTAGTTGATAGAAATCATAGGAAAAAAGACTTTCTTGGAAATTTCTTCCATTTGGTATGAAGAAGGTAAAGGCGAGTGACTCTGCAGTTATGAAGGTGGTTTGTCCCCTTATAGGAACGAAGACACACATTGGCTCGTAAGACTCAGGGGAAGGGTGTCGTTAATGACACTATCGTGTCCCCGCCCCCTTTTTCTTACAGTCACCCCAATTTTTACCCTTTGGTAAGAGCTCAATAGGAGGATCTCTCACATAGATTAGGCATTTTAGATTAAAAATAACCAAGATAATTGCATCCAAATCTAGTGTAGCTGCATTTAATATTAACACATCTCATGGTTTTACTAGCAATTGGTCATTTTATTTGTCATTGTCAAATTGAATAGTTTGTTGTGGCAAGAATTATCTCATATATATTTTTCAAGTAGAATACTAATTGTTTTTCCTTTTGCAAGATATCCTTGTATTCTTTGATTTATCAAGTGATCATATATCTTGAAATCATCCTTATATATTGTATTGATTATTTTATTGTGCTAACATTCTTTTGTTTCACTTTCAGGATTACTTGTGCTTCCATTTGAAAGAATTTTCATTTATTTTGAGCAACACTTTGAAGGCACTGGTTTTCATATGCTTATACTTATCTCATGTGTTGATGGTTGTTAATGGTTATTTCATTTCATATTGTTTATATCATATTTGTTTATAATCTTAAAATGTAATCCATTTTACTCTAACATTCTCCTAGAAAACCTCACATCTTTTAACTTAGTTTTCCATTTAGGGACCACCCCCAATGGCTAACCTAGGAGATAGCTTAAACGAAAAGAGTTGGGAATAGGTGACAACCCCTTCTCTTAGTTCCTTGCTACCAACCACACCTTACGGGGTTAAAGGATTTTCTCACTAACTGTACGTAGGTGTAGATGGCAGGGTCAACATCTTTTGGCGCCGTTACCCGGGACAAGTCTTCTTGTACCTGGAATACAACCAACTTTTGATTTTTGCATGTTGGATTTTAGAGTTAGATTCCTGTTCAAGTGGAGACTCCACTTATTTCATTTTCTGTAAGGATTTCTACTTGAAGCCTTCTTCTCGTAGACTTCTCGCTAATCTTGGACAAGAGCCTCTCTCTTGTATCCATTTTCTGTTTCAGGGTCAAGTGAGCATGACATCATGAATGAGTTGTTCTCCCCTTGTGATTTTACTAACATTCCAGGCTATCTGAATATTATTCTAGATGAAGCCATTGAGGCTATTGAAGAATTGCTTAGTTTTCTAGGTAACAATGCCATTAGTACTGAAACTCACCTTAGGAATTTCCACCTTTGTGTATGCAAATGGTGCCATGATATTAACCATGAGGACGTTAAAATGAGACTTTTCATCTTTTCATTAGATGGAGATGCTATGTATTGGTTCATAGACTTACCTTCTCACAATTTTGATTCTCTAGAATCAATCATTGATGCCTTTGAAGAAAAATATGGAGATGAAATAAAGATCAAAGAGAAAGCTAATGTAAATGATAAGGATTTCATCAAGGAGTTGACTCAAATGATTAAGGATATGCAACTCAACCAATCTCAAATTCATTAAAAGCATGGAACTCAATCAAACAAGATTAATAGCAGATCATGCGAAGGAAATGAGTACCATGGAGGTTAGCCATTCTAGTCAAATGGATGCTCTTCAAAATAAGTTGCTCACCATGGAAGAAAAACGAGCGCAATTAATAAACACCATGGAAACAAATCATGCCAAGGAAATAAGTGTTATGAAGGCTAATCAGATCACTTTTAAGAATAGGCTGGAGGAAATAGAAAGATTATAGATACAAAAATTCCAGCTTAGGACGGATCACAAATGCGAAAATAACAAAGAAACATATCATAATCCTCCCAATCCATTGAAGCAAGCTTCATCTTATTATGAGGAGGTCATTTATTCCATTGAAAAATGGCTAAGTGAACGCGACCTCAATAGAAAGGAAGATGAGGGGAATCAGGTTAATACCTATGAGATAGATCTATCACCCATGTTAGAGCAGATGCAAAATGGAGAAATGTGGGACAAGGAAGTCTGGGATACTTCAAATTTTCCATCTAAGCATTTTCAAGATCAGGCAGAAAGATCTACTTTGATTGCATCAACATCAACATCACGATTTACTAAGAAGAAAAGAAAAAATCGAAAAGGATTTGGTAAATATGATGGCCATATACAAAATAGTGTTGGGATGGATCAAAGTCCTAAGATATTCAGAATTGGACAGG
This sequence comes from Pinus albicaulis, assembly GCA_034641835.2. Lineage (NCBI taxonomy): Eukaryota > Viridiplantae > Streptophyta > Pinopsida > Pinales > Pinaceae > Pinus > Pinus albicaulis. The sequence goes on from CM076569.1 coordinate 511,287,810, forward strand.
GCACATCAGAAAAGCAGGCCATGGATCTGCCTGAAAGTAAGTAGGTTCTCACCATGAACTTCATTGAGGGCATCTAATTCCATGGGGCATATTTTTGTATCATATTTCTAACCTTATCCCTTGTCATTTTGGTTAAGTAGTTTCATTTCATGAATAAATTGTCATTTGTGCTCGCTCTCACAACATATTTCCATTTCTTCATTTTTGTAGTTAATTTCATTTGATGATGTTTGAATGGTTACTAATGATATATATCTTTTGTCGGTGGATGCAGATTCCAAGTTCTTGCACACTATCACTTCATATCTAGCATGCATTCCCATATGGAGCCAAATGTTGAACACTGGAGTGGCACCTGAGGATTATATGAAGACTCCATGCCCAAGGATATAGATATACTAAAGGATGCTTGTACCATCAAATATAATCATATTACCAGATTTTTTCAACTCTATTTCTTTTTCTCATCATTTTTTGTTGTACCCAAATTCCACAAGCCCTTGAGGAAATGTAATAAGTGATGCTATTATGATGAGTTTTGAGTCATGTAACAATCCTAGGTATCTTGGGACCTTGTGATCAAGTGAATATTACCCTGGGAGGTTTTTTTCACTTGGTTAATTATCATCTCCCTACTAGGACTTAATAATTAATTGAGTTTTTTCCTCCAAATATACCCCAAAGCCAAAGTACAGCTTGATGGTGCGGCCTTGGGTGAGTCCTAGCATCTAGGGTCAATTTATATTACCATAAGAGATCACACAAAAAAATCCGTGGAATTTGATTAGGTCTAGAGGGCTAGTTTTAATTTTTTTAATTTCTCGCAGGGCAAAAATTGGAATAAAAATTGTATATGAAATGTAATAAGTGATGTCTATAGAAGTTGTATGGGGTATGAGTAATAAACATTGCACTTCTCACCCTCAAATTTCTATTAAGACACACTTTGAGGGGTTAAAAATGTGTTCTAGACCCTCAAAACCAACGTTTCCTAAGTTTAGTGGAAAAAGTGGCAATAAATTAAGCTAACAATTAAATAAATGGAGAAAAATAAATATCACGAATGATAAATGATGTGAAAATGAGGTGTAAAATCATGGAGGATTTAAAGTGAAGTCCCAAGGTGATGTGGACTCCTAAAATCAATGAAAGGACATGTGCTCAATGAAATTGAATTTCTGGAAATAAATGAGGAAGTTGCTTACTTGGAAAATTTGAATTTATGAAGTTATTGCACATTTGGGAGGATTTGGGAGAATATTTGGTGGAGATTTTTGTGGTAAATTGTCCCCACATTGGTTCCGACCCATATACACTTGTCATTTCATCATGGAATTTGATTTTTCTTGAAGGATTATTGATACCACTTGGGAAATTTGAATTTGCATGAAGGTGCTTTGGGATTGTCACCCATTTTCTTTGGGATTGTCACCATTTGCCTTGGGATTGGCTCCAAGCTTCTATATAATAAGAGTTTTGTGCTCTCACTTACGTATTTGGAATATGATATATTGGGCTTAAGAATACTCTGTTGTCACTCTTTGCAAATTAATACAAAAGACTTTGGGGTTACATTTGAGGTGTTCTTCTCATTGTGTATGGTAACATCTTGATATTATTGCTCGTCTTTCTACTTGTTTCATTATGCTATTATTTGCATTATGCTTTTCAAGTTGTGTTGATGTGTAGCTATCTCACATTAGCATAAAGATTATTTACTTGCTCTAGATAGAGAAATGTTTTAGCTAATGTCCAATATATCTCTCAAATTTTCTCTTCATTGCATTTGATTAAGCCCATGTGGATCTAATTTGTTTATGTGAATTTGTGTAGAAAATATTTCTTTGGATCAAGCTTCAAACGTGAGGGGAAGTTCTCGAACGAACGAACCCACTCTTGAAATACTCAAGGAGAACCGACATATGTCAATTGCCAAATTATTATCTTTCGAATTTGTCTTGTAGGGATTTATTTTGAGCTTTGGGCTCATATCTATTGCATGAATCATTTAATATTTATTACTCAAATATTGTGTTTCATTTTTTATAATCTTGCCAAATTAGAGCCAAATCATGGCTAAGCAAAGAGGAGAGTTTACTCATAATCTTTACCTTAGCCTTTGTAGATTATATTGTACAAATACATTTATAATTATATTGAGTAATTTCATAACTAACACTTTGTTTGTTTTGCAACCCTCTTTAACTTGTTCTTGCGATAACTTGCAGGATTCATTGTTTGAAACTATTAACTAGTTGTGTGCAGGACCTTGGGTTCTCAATTCAAGACCAATTTTCTCCCTTGGTCGTGGGCTCAAGGAGGCTTAGCCTCTCTTGCTTTGGTGCAAATTCCTCTTCTTCTTGAATCTTATTTTTTATTTAAAGCGACCCTTTCAAATTGCAGAATTCAAGGCCCTTCTTTGGCCTCATTTGCAGTAATAACTCATCAAGGAAAAGTCTATTGTCTAAGGTTTTCATTGTAAATACTTTCCTTGAGCTTGGAGGAGTTTTTTTTCAAGGGATCCTACCTCTTGTAACTTAATTAATAAAATTTGTGATTTTTGGGAGCGCGGGTTCTACCCATTCGCATTCCTATCTCTCCACTTTGGGAGAGAACTTGTGGTTGACTTGTTGACTCTAACTTTTCCTTTCACTTACATGCATGCTTTAATTTTTCAATTAATATAACCATATTGTTGATTTCTAGTAGCATCGGATGTGCTCTAAGCCTCAAAATTTGTAGGGAGGCTAGGACATTTGCATACCACAAAACCCATCAATCATTTTAAGAAATTCCATCGGGAGACACTTTTATTAAAATAATTAATTATTTTTAATGGATGTCTAAGTCTAAATTTAGGAAATTAAAATAATTAAAGGGTATTAATGAAACTGGGTGTGAATCTTCTAAAAAAAGACGAAGATTGAGTCAAGATGATTTGAGCCATTGATTAGGATCTAATCTGGGACGTTGAATGTTCATTGAGAATATTATAATAAGAGGCTCGATGGGCACTTGGAATATACATCGATTTGGAGATCAAGAGATCGATTTCTCAAGAGAGCAGTGCATCAGTCGCCGGAGAATTGATCGAGAGACTTCTTGTAGTGAGGGGCAGGGATAGCGACCGGTGGAAGATTTTCCTAATCCGGTGAATACAACGCAGAGGAGGTAGAGAGGGATCCAGAGAGGCAGCGCAGAGCCACGCTGGGCAGTGCAAAGCCACACAGAGGCAGTGCAGAGTCTGAGAGAAAATCCGCAGTTATGTTGAGGAGAAGTCCAGTTATAGTGCCAGGAGTCGGGGCGTTAGACCGGAGTGCCAGAGATTGGAGCATCTAGCCAGCAGATTAATCATCCAAGGGAGTGACGCAGTCCCTATCAGCTGTGATGCATAACAACACAGTGATTGTGCTAAGACTGAGCAGAGCTAGCCATTCAGAGGTTCGATCAATTTCGGTTCGCCAATTATAGTGTGAGTTTATTTTCTCACTACTTTCTGCCAGTTATTTTCTCTGTATCGGATAGCCAGTAAGGCATCCAAGATTGCATTTAGAAATTGCTACTTAATAATACAAACCCTCAGGTACTGCATTGGGTTTTTCTGGGGACATTTGTCAAAAAATAACGGTGTCGAATATGTGTGTTATTTCTTTCCCGCACTGTATTTTGCTTCCGCAGTATTTTATAGTTGTGAAGACTGCAGTGTGTTAGTTTTATTATTTACTGTAGCAAAAAGTAAATAATTTTGTTCAGTTACATAACAAAATAGAAAAATCTTAACCAGTTTTTGTAGAAGGATTCCAATAGTGGAATTTCCACATGGTATCAGAGCGCAGGTGAAGCATAGAAGAGCTCAGAAGCAGAGTTGAAGAGGGAGATCAAAGAGCTGCGTAGGCAACAAATCGAACCCCCAGAAGGCTTGCGCAATCAGTGCCAGGAGGGAAAGATTCTCAAGGAAAAATATCTCTCTGAATGAGTGGAAAGAGAGGCAGATTTTCTAGATCGAGATTTATTTACAGCAGAAGGAGCAGCGCAACAACTTCAGCACAGAGCAGATCTTTAGTTGGGACGTAGATTTTTTGTAGCAGTTTCGAGTGTAGAAAAGCGTCAGAAGGGAAGAAGAGCACACTGAGGGAATTCTGACCTTAGAGAATTTCTTGTCGAAAAATTCTAATTTCTCACGCAAAAGCAACAGTAGTCAAGAACGGTTTTGCTCACTCCAGCAGGGAGTGCGTAGATCCAGTCAACAACTGCGTAGAGGATTAGAGGCAGATTCGACATTTGTTGGGTGTGATGGCAGCAACCGGGTTGAGAGATCAGGATCATTTGGAGGGTGCCTGCAACTATGTGATCTGGAAGGAAAGGATCTCCTTCCTTCCGGATGAGCATGATATCAAGGCCTTTATCAATAATGTGGTAGCTGTCCCCGCAAATCTAAACCCATTGAAGGCCTACAATAAGGATATGGTAGAATCCAAGCGACTGATCATCGACGAAGTGAGGGATCACATTGTTTCTCACATATCTGGCAAAGGGACAGCCAAAGAGATGTGTGATGCCTTGGCTACGTTGTATGAGGGATCTTCCAAGGAGCAGAAGATGTTCTTGCGGGAGAAGATGAGATCCACAAGGATGCAGAAGGGGGAGCGCATAGATCCGTTCCTTTCGAAGCTTCAAGAAGTCCAAGATCAGCTGGAAGTTGTAGGGTCAACACCTCAAACTATGGTGATGGTAATATTGGCCTTGAATTCCGTCCGAGAAGAATAGAAAGTCTTCGTCTAGAGTATCCTCGGAAGAGAAAGATTGTCGGATTGGGATGGGATGTGGGCTTCTCTTCAACAAGAAGAGATGAGGTGAGGCTTAGTAAAGTGAAAACTTTATGGTAGCAGCAACAGTGGGACGAAGCCCGGGGAGGAGGAGGAGAATGCATTCCTTGCATCAAAGGGGCAGTAGGAGCAGCGGAGGCGGAAGGACGTCTCGAAGATCAAATGTTTTAGGTGTGGTGAGATTGGTCACTACGCTACGCAATGTCCTCTTAGAAAGAAGGACAAGGAAGAGAAAAATGATCAGCAGGCTGCAACCAGAGGGATCGAGGAGGAGGAGTTTGCCATGATTTCCCACAAAACTCCATGTGTGAGGTGGGGTGATCTAGTACTATAGTTCCAACCGAGTTGCAAATGGACAGGATCCTTGAGGAGTCCACCTCTTAGATCAATACCTTGCTACGGAAGCCCATATCAGAAGTAGCAAGATGGACCAGTGTTAGTTGGTGCAAAGGAGTGTCAGAGTGACAGTTGTAGTGGCTAAGAGCGCCAGAGACTGAGCAGCGCAGAGCATAGTTGGTAGCAGTGCAGTTGGGACAGTGCAGAGTCAGCAACAGCATAGAGAATTCAGAGGGTCAGCGCAGAGACTAGCAACAGTCAAAACTCTAGTGACAAATGCATCATGTTGAACACATTCGGTTTATTATTTTGGATGTTTTTTTGTTGCAACAACAACAGAGTTTCAATGCAGACGGAATTGGCAGTAGCACGCAGAGTTAGCAGCAGCACAGATGCAACATGCATGTAGTAATTGGTGGGTACTGATGTCAGACATCAGTAGCGCAGAGGGAGATAATACAGAGTCAGGGTGATTCTTCAACCTTGGAGGTTCTTCCATCGGTTGTAACGATGACGAAAGGATGGTTTTCTCTACAATTCCATAGGTCGGACGAAGCGAATTGGGTTCTCTCTAAGTTCTAGCACATCGAATTTTCACCTATTCTGCTCAAGAGGTGGTGTCCTCTCATTGATCCTGATCGTGAACAGCTAGGAGTTGGACCCACTTGGGTCAGACTCCATGGATTTCCCCTTCACCTCTAGTCAGAGGATATTTTCAAAAGTATCGGCAACATTTTGGGGACATACTGTGAAAATTTTTGAATCTAAACCACAAAAATCCTATTTGCAGAAATCTGATTTGCATTACCTACTTGTGTTATTAAATTTACAAGTTATTTTCTGAATACTTCAATAAAATACTAATGAAAATACACCGCAACCTACACAATTATATAGATCAAGTACTAAAAAATAAATGAAGCATTCAGACAAAGGACACACTTATTTTCGGACAAATGTCCCTGGAAAAACCCAATGTGGGAAAATTGGTGCAATAGTTCTGAGGGTTTATGCCGATTTCTGAATACAATCTAGCAAATCTAGCTCACCCAATAGAAAAAATCCTCGACAGAAGTACCTCTATTCGGAGACAGATATTTCGGCTGATCTAGGGGAAAAGTGCAGAATGATCACTGCGTTGTCCCCAATGTTGCGCAACGATGGATGCAACAAGCTCTGCGTTGAGATTACGTCACCCTCCTCGTGAGCCCTGCTGGCTCAGAAATCAATCTGCTAAATGGCGGACCGATCTTCCTCACAAAAACCCCAATGCATTTACTCAAGTGACTGCGTCACCCCCTCTGGCTTTGCATCACCCTTTTGGTTCTGTGTCACCCTTCTAGCTTTGTGTGAGCCCTGCTGGTTTTGCATCACCCTCTCAAGAGCTTCGCTGTTTCTCCTGGTGTTGATCTGCCCTTTTGCAATTGTATTCTCGACCTTGGACCGAAGTCCTGCTGCCGAATTTCCCTTCACTGCACTGAATTACTCAGATCTGATCTTCATCCGAGCACTGCTTTGTCAGAAGAATTTGATCTCTAAATTTAGTCTCTGTGTGTGTTCTCCAACTGACCCTCAAACCTTCCTCTATACTTTTCCTGTTGATGAATCAACGATCGTGATCTAATCTCTAATCGATGGCTAAGATTAGAAAAGACTTGATCTTCATCCCTTAGAAGCTTCTCACCCACATGTTAAATTAATTCACTTTAATTATTTAAATTCCCTAAGTTTTAACTTAGGTTCCATTTAAAATAATTAATTATTTGAATAAATTTTCTTCAAATGATTTCCGAGTCTTGGAGATCTCATGTGTTCTAGCCCCTCTACAAAGTTTCGGAGCTAGAGCACATCTGATGCTACCCAAAAATCAACACTCCCTCTTAGCGAGGAATGTGCTCTAGTAATACTTTTTCTCTAGAAGCATCACCCTGATCCACGACATCGGTCCTCTGCGTTGTTGATGCTCGACTGTTGTCCCTCATCAACTGCGCTGCTGCTTTCTGCACTGCTGCCCATGACACTTCCACTTGTCACTACCTCATCTGTACTACAACTCCCTCTCAAATGTTGCATCATGTTGCCCATAGCACTGCCACTACTAACTTTTGTGCTGCAACTTATTTGTTGAGAGTTAAGCAACTGAAAGACAACCCAAAAACTAACATACTGGTCAATTTGGATGCACCTTGATGGTGAAGCATCCTCTGCTGCTAATCTGCGCTGACCCTCTGATGCCCTGCATTGCTGCTGCTCTGCACTGCACTGCATTGCTGCTATTGTTTCTACTCTGTGCTGCTTCAGACTTCGGCACTCCAGCTCTGCCACTGTCACTCCATTATCCCTCACATCAACTGAAACCTGTCACTCTACTACTGTCATTAAGGCCTCCCGTAGCCGTATGTGATCCAAGAGTTTGGGTACCTCAAGGATCCTGCCCCTCACTAAAGCTCAAAAGAGCGATAGATCTATGTCGCCCCACCTCTTCTCTCGAGGCACATGAGCACTCATGGCAACATTGTCATCATCCCCATCATCCTCCTTCGCTGCAACAACCTTTGAGTCATATTATTCTTTGCCCTTCTTCTTCAAAGGGCACTTTGTGGCGAAATGTCCTAATTCCCCACATTTGAAGCATTTGACCTTCAAGAGGTCCTTCTTCCTCCTCCTTTGCTACCCATGTTGTCGCTTAGATGCGAGAACCACATATTCCTCTTCCTCCTTCTTGATTTTGATCCCTGTGTTGCTGCTTCCGGCCTTGGTCATCCTTCTAATCTCTTCTTGTCAAGGATTTGCCCACATATCTTCCCAATTTGGAAGATCCGCTCTGCTCAAAATGCCTTGGACAAAGTTCTCCCACTCTTCAGAGACTGTATTCCGGGTAGTCCTGACCATAAGAACCTCATCTGGTGTAGCACCTACGGAAGCAAGCTGATCTCGGATCACTTTCAATTTGATAAGGAAGGGGTCGATCTCTTCTCCCTTCGCCATCTGGAATAATATGAGTTGTTTCTCAAGTAACATCTTCCGCTGAATGGAAGTTCCCTGGTACAAAGTGGTCAAGGAAGTCCACATTTACCTTGTTGTATTCTTCTCAGCAATATGTGGGATCACATCATCCTTGACTTTGTCCATGATCAAGTGTTTTGCCTTCGCTTGAGCCTCTTCATACTTCTTGAGAGGATTGGGCTCCATGGTCTCCCAAAGACCATAGTCAGTGATCGGAACAGACGGTTCATGGGCGATTTTTGGTAGGAGTTATTCCGTTTGGTGGGTATCAAATTGACACCCAGTACCAGTTATTACCCACAGAAGGATGGGCAGACAAAGATAGTGAACAAGTGGCTGGAGGGCTACTTGAGAAACTATGTCTCACGGAAGCAAAAGGCTTGGCTGCGTTGGCTTCACCTGGGAGAGTACTGCTACAACACGACATTCCATATGTCGATCGATATGTCTCCATTTTATGCTTTGTATGGATATCATGCTCTAACTTTTGTTGATGTCATGTTTGGAGCAAGCAAGGCCCCAAGGACCAAAGATTGGATCCAAGAGAGCCAAGACATACTCTGGGCTCTCAAGGACAACCTGGCCACAGCGCAGAACCAACATAAATTGTATGCAGACAGAGGCCGCGTAGAGAGACAGTTCGAGGTAAATGATCTAGTTTACCTCTATCTTCAGCCATACAAACAATCCACGCTAAAGCAGAAGGGAGCAGAGAAGCTCAAACCCTGCTTCTATGGACCATACAGGGTGATTAGACGAGCTGGGAAGGTAGCGTATGAGATAGAGCTACTGACTAGGAGTCGGATCCATACCATCTTCCATGTCTCATTCTTGAAGAAAGCTCTGCGGCACCAGGTAACTGCAACTATGGAGCTCCCACCTATAGATGATGAGAGGCATTTGGTGCTACAACCAGAGGCCATTCTAGACACTCGAGACAGACAACTGAGGAGCAGGACAGTCAAGGAATATTTGATCAGGTGGAAGAACCTTCCAGATGAGGATGCCACTTGGGAGGGGGAGAAGATCATGCAGCATCCATCCTTGCAGTTGCTTGAAGACAAGCAACATTTTGGTCGGGAGGACTGTAATTTCCCAATTAGCAGACAACTAATTGGAATATTCATTTTTTATTAATTTTTGCCTTTCTAAAGTTCAGTAGGAAATAAAGGGGTCAAGGGACCCATAACTCAACATTAGAATAAAAGCACTTTCCTAAAGTCACTAGGCAGAATAATTAAAAGACAAAGCGGGACCCATGAGGCCAAGTGACAACACAGGAGAGGAGGCAGCTGGGACAATGCAGAGACAGCGTGGGGCCAGGCAACGCAGTGGCAACATGGGACACGCAGCGCAGAGCTACGTGGGGACAATGTGGCAGAGGGACAACGCAACACTAGTGGGCCCAAGGGAACATTGGAGGCTCATTAGCATAAAAGGGAGATGAAGGCAACCTTTCTTATTCATTCATACATCTTATCATTTTCTGTTTGTCAAGACTAGAGCAGACTTAAGCTGTTTAGCTGAGTCTGCAGTGTTGTTTAGCACATGGGTGTCTCCGAGCGGAGATCCCAACCTCGTCCTTAGGGGACTTCGAGTGGCCACTTAGGAGAGGAGCCATACCTTCAGTTTTGGAGAGCATATTCATTGAGACAACCACCAGGATTACGCAGTCATCTCCAGGGCAGCGCAGTCACTCAAAGGATTACGCAGTCAAGGAGGAGAGCATCTCCGGGAGAGGAGGAACTTTGGGAGATTTCAGTTCGGAGGTTTGTGAGGGGATCAACCCTTCCATAGCTGAGTTCCTTGGGTAGTTGGAGGCATTTCTTTCCAGCATTTGATCACAGAGGCCAGCGTACCTAGCAGAAGTGCGTAGTCATTCCAAGGGGGTGATTTTTTGGGGTCAGCCATTCCGGAATTCCTTCACGGGTTATTCTGGGTTTTTGGAGGAGAGTTTGGGGTCTGAGTTTCAGATTTTTCTGAGTAGTATAACAACCATATCTCGCAACCCATTTCCAGCTAGCAGCAACATTTCCAGCAGGGCAGCGCAAAGGAGGAGCCACGCAGAGCAGATTTGGAGCAGCCTTTCAGAGCAGGGAGAGCAAGACCATTTCAGCCTGCCTAGAGCAGGCCAAGGTGCTATCATTTTGAGTCCTCATTGTACTTTCCCTCATTTCAGAAATATAATAAAATGGCTCAGCTGTTCTGGTGTATTTGCAGTGTTTTCTGTGTATGCTTCTATTTGTTGTACTTTTTTTTTATGTTGCTTCGTATTGCTATCTATTCCCCATTTGGGATATTACACCCCTCCACAAAGTTTCGGAGCTAGAACATATCCGATGCTACCCAAAAATCAACACATACCTTGACCATGACAAATCCTTCCTTGATTCGGGGAAGATGGCTTTTGCCCGTATATTGGTCCATCTCGACACCCGTGAAGGGCTGGAGGAAAATTTGAAAATCCAGTGGAGAAACATTAGAAAAGTTTAAATGTTGGATTATGAAGGTGTACCCTTCCGCTGTAGGCGGTGCCACAAAGTTGGTCATCTCTATAAAGATTTCCCATTACTCTCCAAAGTCAATCCACCTTTGGCGACCACAAATATAAACAATGGGAAGATTGGGCAATCTCCTAGGAAGGAACAACAGTCGAAGATGTCTGGGCCAAGCAGTGAAAATCACCCACGCCTAATCATAGAAAATCAACTGCTCACAATTAGCCACCTTCACCAATGGTCACCAGAGCCTGATCAGCTGCCTCCAATCCTCCTCTAGGTACTGATTTCTCCATCCCTCTATCTGTTCCTTTTGTTTCAATTGAATCATCTGTATCTTATCAGTCTCGCATGAAGAAGGTTAATGTTTCTAGTTGTAATCTCTCTTTGATTACATGCCCCTCTTCCACCTCCCCTGATGTATATTCCATTCCACCTCCTTCCATTCTGGCTAATCCACCATGCTCCTCCTCTAACATGGATATTTCCTTTGATACTCCCTCCGGCCGCCATTACAATCTGCGCTCCCGAAACAAATCATCTACACCCTTCGGTTGTGGACTCAATGCATTCTCCCATCTGATGATCCCCAAATCTACTCGTGGGAGACATTCCAACATGAACAGAGCCATTCATCAGGCTGGTATTGACGTTGTTGAAGGTAGACAACTTTCTATTGTAGGGGTTCTTAGAGCAAGAAATGCCCCTTCCTTGGCCCCCTCATGAAGTGGCTCTCCTTCAACTGTCGCTGGCTGGCTAGTCCTACAAAACGACTAGCCCTTAAGAGACTCCTGGAAGTAGAAAAGGTGGATGCGATCTTATTACAGGAGACACTGGGTGATTTTGAACATATTTCCCCTACACTGGCTGGACTCTCCATGCCCTTAATGTCTGTGGTCGATCTAGGGGCATTGATATTGGCATTAACCTCGGGCTATAAGGCTCCTTAATGTTTGGGGGAGGGAAGGAGTTCTAGTAGAAGACCCTTTTTCTGAACAGCTTGGGATAGAACTCCGACTGGTGAATATCTATGGTCCTTGTCATAATTGGAATTCTGGGAGACAGTATTGAACTCATCTTTCGTGCAAGTTGAAAACATCATTCTGGGAGGGGATCTTAACTTTTCCATTGGCCTAGCAAAATCCTGGGGATCCCATGCACAATCGGATTCTCTCTCAGACATGATTAGCCCCTTATTGGAGAGGCACCACTTGATTGATATTCCGATGCCTCATCTTCAGCCTACTTGGCGTAATAGGAGAACTGGGGACTCCATGCTTGCAAGGCGTTTGGATCGATTTCCTCTTAAGGTAGCTCTCCTGGATAAACTGGCACTGTATAGGCAATGGGTCGGATCTGGTGGTACTTCTGATCACTCCCCAATATACTTAGATATATCTAGCACCTTTTCTAAGCCCAAAGCACCTTTTAAATTCAATTCGACCTGGCTACTAGATGAGACATATATAAAACTTGTTCATGATGTTTGGAATGATGATCAACTCTCCCTTGAACAGATTTCTTCAACCTTCTTTTCCAATAAACTTGTTTGCCTTAAAAGGAAAACGATTGAATGGGAAAAAGCCAAGTGCATTCAGGATGATATAGATCAAAGATCTATTGAATAGGAACTTGCCAGGCTTGATGACCCTCAGAGTGGAGGATTCTCATTTATTGAGTCTAAATATCGGGTCATTAAGTTGGAAGCAGACAGACTGAGGATTCTTAAGGAACGAGAAGATACATGGCGGCTCAAGAGCAAAGCCACATGGTTACAAGTCAGAGATGACAATACCAATTTTTTAAGACAATTTGCTAAAGTTCGCAAGGCCATCAACACCATTTGGTCACTTGAAAATGAGGATGGACTTCCTGTATCATCTTTCAATCAACTGGCCTCCTTAGGCATTTCCCATTTTGGTCGACTTTTCAAAGCACCTCAGGAAGTCACCTTGGCAGAAATAATTAAAATTGTTGGTCTATTCCCTCGGTTTGTTGATGAAGAAGCTGTAGAGGACCTGAACAAACCTGTGTCGATGAGGGAATTAGAAGCTGTGCTCAAAAGGTTTAAGAAGGCCAAGAGCCCGGGCCTGGATGGTTGGCCAGTTGAATTTTATCTAACCTTCTATGAATTAATTGGACAAAATCTACTTCGAGTGGTGGAAGAATCCAAGACAACTCGCATCATATATGATGCATTTAACTCCACCCTCATTTCCCTCATTCCCAAATTGGACCTACCTTGATCCTTCAATGACTATAGACCTATTTCCCTCTGTAACTGCATATATAAGATTATTGCCAAAATCATGGCAAATCAGCTTAAGCCTATTCTTTCGCGTCACATTTCACAGGAGCAGTTTATATTTTTGGACAATAGACAAATTCATGATGCTATTGGCATTGCACAGGAAGGGCTCTGTGAAAATTCCTGGATCTAAATGATCTCCAGAATCCTACTGCTACCAGCTGAATTTACTTCTCCTATTTGTAAATTACATTACAGAATTATTTCATATTTCTTCATGAAATATTGAAGAAAATTACTGAAGCAACCCACACTTAATTACTTATGATTCTGAAACAAGGAAACTAAGCAAATAAAAATATACATATAGGACACCGTTATTTTTGGACGAAAGTCCCCGGAAAAACCCAATGCGGGAAAACCGATGCAATAGATCTGAGGGTTTATATATTATACAGTAAATTTCTGAATACAAATCTGGGATGCCTTCCTCGCAAACCCTGCAGAGAAGATGATTGACAAGAAAGTTAGTGAGAGAAATCTCACACTAATCTCAAAGCCCGACTGACCAACAACCCCAAATCTGCAAGCCCTCCACTACTTTGCGCAGCCTCTACGTCTCTATGCGTGGCATTTGGGTCACTGGTCTTTGGCTGGCTGGATCTGCCCTTTTGGCCTCTTCCAGTCTCACCCCGGCTCTCTAGCGCTAGATCCAGAAAACCCTCAGCTAAATCTCGAATTCCCTTGAAGCTGCAGCGCTGCCTCTACGTGGGACTGCACTGCCTCTGCTACGCTGCCTCTGTTGATCTGCTCTTTGTCTTCTCTTCTATGTATCCTCCGGCTCAGGAAAATCTCCAACTAGAATTACTGCCCCTCACTGCAATCAAGAATCACTTAGATCTGATTTTCGTCCAAGCACTTGCTCCTTAAAAAAAATTGATCTTTAGATCCTCTCAGCGTATCTTTTCAAATGACCCTCAAGCCTTCCTTTATAGCCTTCTTGTTGAGACTTCAACGACCAAGATTAGATCTCCAATCAACAACTAAGATTATAACTTGACTTGATCCATGTTCTCTAGAAGATTCACAGTTTGTTTTATTAATACCCTTTAATTATTGAATTTTCCTATGTTTAAAATTTGGGTCACATTAAAATAATTAATTATTTTAATAAAACACATTCTGAGTAGAATTTTCACAAACGATTTTTGGGTTCTTTGGAATACATGTGCTTAAGCCTCTCCACAAATTTTGAGACTTAGAGTACTTCCAATGCTACCAAAAATTAACACTCCCTCTTATTGAGGAAAGTGCTCTAACAACATGTCTGTTGCACATTGCTTTGACCCTGAAGCATCCTCTGCGCTACTGATGTCTGACAAGCTCTCCACCAACCATTTTGCTGCTGCTGCAACTGTACTGCTGCCCTTGACACCACCATTTCCAATTCTACATCTGTACTACAGCTCCCTCTCAAGTGTTGCATCTACTATGCTGCCACGTACCATCAAATACGGGTACCCCACGTACCATCCTTCCTATCACATGATTCGGGTGCCATAGGATGCTAGCAATGTCCAAAGTGGGAAATTTATCAAAGAAGGGGAATCTATTTGAGATAAACATGGAAAATACATAGGAGTTGCTAGGGTGAATTTGAAGATTCCTAGAAAAATACTTGCTTCACCATACAAGAATTGACCTTAAAATTCAGTGAACTAGGGCTTCGTTCTTCAAATGGAATCGCCAATAATGATATTTCAATATGTCGTAAAGGGAACAAAATACATGTCTCATGTCCCTGACAACGGCGCATAAATGTTACCTCTCAAACTAGGAGGGGACCTAAAAGGATTTCCTATGAGGGCAACTGCTAGGTTAAGGGAAATGGTGGAGGCTTAACCCACTATGACCATAGCTAAGGCTCCCTGCTCTTTATGGACTTTCACCGATTGGAGGAGTCTTGATTCTTTTGGAAAGCCACTTATAAAGGATATATCAATGAACATATGTGAAGTGATCCCTTAAACCCTTTCCCTAGGAGGAGGTGAAGAATGGAGATTTCTTTCTCTTTAAGCAAGGGCCTTGACTTTCCAGGGAGGGGGGTTGAGGATTAGAGGGTGACGATGAAGGGTAAACTTGTAGAGGTGCTTCCCAATCCTTAAAATCATATAAGAACTTGGATTCCCAAATAGTCCTTGATGAATAGTTTTTGAAAACAAATGGGACCACACGGGGCCAAGTGGACACAACCCACGTTCGGGGATGGAATTTAGCAACCAATGATGTTCCTATCCCAGACAAGGTGAGAGGAAAGGATCAAGCAAGAATTTCTACTTGAAAAGGTCAAATTGATCCATCTAGGTGCTAGCCTTTGGAAACAGGCAGAACTTGATCCTAGAGCTAGGGCTTGGGATATCCCGAGATTCCACCGTTGGAATGTCTTTGAAATTTGGGGAGACCTCGGGGGTCCACCAGCGTAGTTGACCCTAGGAGATCAAATTTTTCCTATATCTAGAGTTTTGGGAAATTGATGCCCTAGGTGACTTGATGGGGCTAGACCTGGGAAAAATGGAGAAAAGGTAAAAATAAGGGTTAAAATGATCATACTGTGAAGGATCAATGCCTAATTTCACTTGCGTATATGGAGTCAAGGATAATTAAGAAGATGGAATGTATTGTGAAAATTTCTGAATATTACTTATGCAGAAACCCTACTGTTAAATCACGATTTACTTCTCCTGCTTATACAAGTTATTAATCTGAAATGTTCAGTATTAACATCGAAGTAAACACTTTAATAACCTACACTGATACATATCTAAACTAAATACATGCACATAGACAAAGTGACACACCAGATTTTTTGGACAACTGTCCCTAGAAAAAAACAATGTGGGAAAACCGGTCTTCTAGTTGCTGAAGGGTTTTTATTATTAAGTAAATTCTAAGTACACAAAATTTGGGCACCTTACTAGTTAACCCGACAGAGAAATACAAAAATCTGCAGCAATACCTCCGTTCCGGAGATGGAAAAATGATTGATTCACAGCCTTAAACGGAATTTACAGAACGCAACCCTTTTCTGTCTTCAGAAACCACAGCGCTGCTCTGAAGCCCTCTACATCAGCTCTGCTAGCCTGCGTGTGCCTTTGCGCTGCTCAGGAGAGGTCTGCGTAACCCTAGACTGGGTTACCTTGTCCCTGCGCTACCCTAGCTGGGCCCGCGTAATCCCTGATGGCCTCCTTCTGCCTCTGCGGTGCCCTTTCTGGGCCTGCGTAGCACCTAAAGCCTCTGCGCTACGTAACTGCTGCCCCCTCTGCGCTGCTCTGACTGCTGCTTCTCTGCCTCTAACTGAATCTTGGCCTGGGATCAGATCATCCCTCTCGCCAATACTATCCCTTGCTACAGGTGAAACACTTCTGGAAATTCCTAGCAAACCATGCCCTCTAATTCTAGCTTAGTCTCAGTGCTCTGCCACTGTTTGTGTTCTCCAACCCACCCCAAGCCTTTCCTTTATACTTTTCTCATTGGGAAACCAACGGCCATGATCTAATATTGAATCGACGGCTAAGATTAAAAGAAAGCTTGTTCCATGTGACTTAAGTCATTTCCATCACACGTTTAAATTAATTACCTTTAATATTCTAATTTTCCTAAGTTAGACTTAGGGTCCTTAATTAAAAAGATTAATTAATTAATTTTCTCTTAAACCGGATGGAACTTCTCAAATCCCTTTCTAGGTCTTGGAGATCTCATGTACTCTATTCCCTCCACAACGTTTTGGAGCTAGAGCACATTCGATGCTACCCCAACACTCAAAATCTCAACACTCCCTCTTAGCGAGGAATGTGCTCTAGCACAACACTACTTCACCCCGAAGTTCTGCACTGATCTCTGGTGTGGGTCTCTGCATTGATGCTTGGCCTGCTGCCCTTCATCACTGTGCTGCTGCTGCTCTCCCGTACTGCTTCCCATGACGCTGCCATCGCCACTGCCACATTTATACTGCAGCTCCCTCTCAAACTGCTACATTGTGTTGTCAACTGCTGCACTGCGACTCAGTTGCTGGGAGAAACAACTAAAAAATCCTGCCCAACCTTTGATAAACAAGTCAGTTGGGCTGCTTCCTCATCACTGAAGCTCCATAGGTGGCTGATTTGCGCTGTCCTTCGGGAGCCACTGCGCTGCTGCAGAATTGCTCTGGGTAAGCCAGCCTGCACTACGCTGCTAGAGTCACATTAGCCCCTCTGCACTGCGCTGCGCCCTTTCAACATCCAACTTCACCTTTTCTTCATCTATGATTCTCTGCACCAAGTGCTCCACTTGTACCGCTACTATCTTAAGGCTCCCGTAGCACAAATGTGATCGAAGATTTGGGCTAGTCAAGGATCCTGCCACCACTCTGTAGGTACTCTACAGATCCATGTCACCCCACTTTCGTGGTACATGAGTGCTCATGGCTACGTCATCTCCAGAGCCATTGTCCGCCACAACAGCCTTGGAGCTAGAAGCTTCCTTGTCCTTCTTCTTCTGAGGACGATTGCTGGCGAAATATCCTAGTTCGTCGCACTGGAAACACTTGATCTTTGACAGATCCCGCTTCTTTCTCCCTTGCTACCTCTTTGATGCCAAGGCAACATCTTCTTCCTCTTCCTTCTTCACTTGACTTTATCCAGTTCTGTATTGTCTCTTGGTGAACTGACGGAGTTCTTCTTGTCAGAGGATCGCCCAATTACTTTCCAAGTTGAGAAGGTCCGCTCTGCCCAAGATACTTTGGACAAAATTTTCCTAGTCCTCTGTGACTGCATTGAGTGCAGTCCTCACCATAACATCATCCTCCACTTTCACCCCCATGGCATTCAGCTGATCCCTGATTTCCTGTAATCTACAAATAAAGGGTTCGATCTCCTCTCCCTTGGCCATCATGAATAACCTCATATGATTTTCCAGAAGCATTCTCCTCTCGACAGATCTTCCTTCATAAAGTGAGGTCAGAGCCACCCACATATCATGAGCTGTTGTCTTTTCGGCTATGTGAGGAACTACATGATCTTTGACTCCATCCATGATGAAGATCTTGGCATGTGTCGCTGCTTCTTCATGCTTCTCCAGGAGCTTCGCATTGGTTGGTGTGGCCAGGACTTTCTTTGCATGCTCCCTCAGACCATGTGCCTCCATGACTACCAGGATTCTGGCCTTCCAGACTGCAAAGTTGGACAGGCCGTCCAACCTATCCTGATCACGTAGTCCTTGAGGTGTCATCTACTCAACAAATTTGTCAGAACTAGTCCTTCTCTCTATGCTAGAGACTTGGATCTAGGGTCCTTGGCGAGAAAAGGCACCCTTTACTCCCTTTCACAACTGACTTCCTCTCTTGGAAGTCTGCCAAATCACAACAAATCAGCTCTCTTCAATCCTCTGATCAAAGTGTAGATTTCTTTAGCTAGAAATCCTCTGAGAAGTTGTTCTCCTTCCGCTCTAGGTCAACTAGTGCTCAGGCTAATTTCTGCACCTTAAGAAATTTAACCCCACCAACAACTACTTAAGCTCTGCAGCACTGCTTCCGGCACTCTGAATTAGCAACAGCTTTAGGACTGCATCACCCTAGCTGGCCTTTGCGTGAGCAGACTGTCCCAACGCAGCCTCTTCGTTGCCTCTACTCAGTAGGTACGTGGGCCTGCGTGGGGACTGTGTCACTTTGGCCTCTACGTGGCTCTGCCCCCTTCTGCTAATACGCTGTCCTCTCTGGTTCGGATTTTTGTGGCTACTGCTGCTTTCTGCAGCAAGGATTCTTCAATCTTCCTGCTCGTGATCTAGCTAGATCTGCAATCGCTTTGATACCATGTGAAAATTTCTGAATATTGCTTATTCAGAAACCCTACTATTAAATCACGATTTACTTCTCCTACTTATACAAGTTATTAATCTGAAATGTTTAGTATTAACATCTGAGTAAACACTTTAACAACCTACTCTAATACAGATCTAAACTTAATACATGCACATAGACAAAGTCACACACAAGATTTTCTGAACAACTGTCCCCGGAAAATCCCAGTGCGGGAAAACCGGTCTTCTGGCTGCTGGCGGGTTTTTATTATTAAGTAGATTGTAAGTACATCAAATCTGGGCACCTTATAGGTTAACCTAACAGAGAAATACAAAAATCTGCAACAATACCTCTGTTCTAGAGAAAAAAAACCTGACTGATTCACACCCTCAAATGGGATTTACATAACTCAACCCTTTTTTGTCTTTAGAAACCCCAGCGCTGCTCTGAAGCCCTCTGCGTCAGCTCTGCTAGCCTGCATGTGCCTTTGCACTGCTCAGGAGAGGTCTGCATAACCCTAGACTGGGTTATGCTGTCCCTACGCTGCCCTAGATGGGCCTGTGTAAGCCCTGATGGCCTCCTCTACCTCTGTGGTGTCCTTTCTGGGCCTGCGTAGCACCTGAAGCCTCTGCGCTGCTGCGTAACTGCTGCATAGTTGTTGCCCCCTCTGCGCTACTACTTCTCTGCCTCTTGCTGACTCTTGGCCTAGGATCAGATCATCCCTCTCGCCAATACTACCCCTCGCTGCAGCTGAAACACTTCTGGAAATTCTTAGCAAACCTCGCCCTAGAATTCCAGCTTAGTCTCAGTGCTTTGCCTTTGTGTGTGTTCTCTAACTGACCCCAAGCCTTTCCTTTATACTTTTCTCATTGGGAAACCAACGGCCGTGATCTAATCCTGAATCGATGGCTAAGATTAAAAGAAAGCTTGATCCATGTGACTTTAGTCATTTCCATCACATGTTTAAATTAATCACCTTTAAGGTTAATTAATTAATTTTATCACTAAACCGGATGGAATTTCTCGAATCCCTTTCTGGGTCTTGGAGATCATGTACTCTAGTCCATCCACAAAGTTTGGGAGCTAGAGCACATCCGATGCTACCCCAACACTCAAAATCTCAACATGTATTTCTATCGTTCAAGGAGGCTTCAAAGTCAACTTCGTCCAATGTTAGAGGCTAGAGAAGAAAAGTGACTTTAAAACATTTATACCTATTGCAAATGGTGAAGGATTATCAAGATAACACGATCTCTAGGAAATTTCATTCATATAACATGGCCCATCCACATATATACGCTAAAATAGACACATAATTCCACATTTAACATATGCAACAATTAACCCTGATCATAGTGAAGTTCAAATGTATGCAGCAACATAAAAAATAACATCGAATTTTCACTTACACGTTATAGAATATATCCAACCAGCATCACATTCGTGTGAAAATTCCTAAAGCCGAAATCCCTATTGTAGAAAACTGATATTACTATTTTCTACTTGTTTAATCATGCAAGTTATTTACTGTGTTCTTCAAGTAAATATTGAAGAAAATACACTGCAACCTTCACTACATAAATAAACTACGGAAAAATAAACATGGAAACAAGATATGAGCAAGAAGAAAACTAAACACACATGACACCGTTATTTTTGGACTAAGTCCCCAGAAAGACCCAATGCGGAAAAACCGGCGCAGCAGATGAGGGTTTGATTTTATTAAGCAGAAGCTCTGAATACAACCTGGGATGCCTTACTTGCCATCCACACAGAGAATCTGATTAGCAGAAAACTAGTGAGGATTACCTCACACTGACACTGGAGATCTGGAATTGACGCAACACTGAACTGATGAGCCCCATGTTGTCTCTACACAGATCTGCATCACTCTAGCTAGGGACTGCGTCACCTCCTTCTGCTGGATCTTAGCTAGATATTGATCTCTGGCCCTTCCAGTCTCACACCTCGACACTCAGGCATAATATTCCCATTTTTGGTATCACCCATGATAGGGCTAGGAGGGACTTCCAGAGTTAGGAGTAGACAGGTCACATGTACAGATTGGCGCTATCAGTGGGCTCAGGAGCTTTTCGGAGGAGTTTTGAGGAGTTTTCATGGTCTTCGGAGGCATTCGCTTGATATACTCCATCATCCGAGCAGTTTGGCTTTCGTTTCGATGCATTCCGATAACTTTCGAAATTTTGAGTTATTTATGGGCTTAACTCAGCTGATTATGCTCAAGGTGGCATTCCGGGAGGAATACACGATGGAACAACTTAGTGTAATAGCTCATTGGAACCGGGACGAGGAGACCTACACGATGGGATAGTTAGACATAGATTTCAGTGACCGGAGAAGGCGTGGTAGCCGATTTACCCTTTTCTGCATTAAAAAGGAATATTTTATAATATTTTAATAAAAGGGAAAAGTGCTCCATGAATAAAATAATAATAAAATAATGCTCTAGAAGGCTCCAAGGGATCTATAAAAGAAAGGGAGGAGGCCATTGGGAGACATATTTGGAGTAGATCATTTTCTTGTGTATGGGAGGTTTGAGGACGTGGTTCTCTACTTCATGCCATAGCCCCAGGACGGAAACCCTCGGGTGATTTGTGAGTGTTGGACAGCAACCCAATACTCTTGAGGAGACTTCACTTAGAAGTTTCACAGAGCTTCAGAGATTGGTGTGAGGATCATTCAGATCTTCAACTAGGGCTTCATCATTTTCAGTGGATTCAGTGGTAGCTGTTGCCGGAGGGAGAGTGCAGCAGTTCAGTTTTGGGAGGCCAGCGCCGTATAGCAGTGCTGC
The DNA here is from genome assembly GCA_034641835.2 of Pinus albicaulis. Taxonomy (NCBI): domain Eukaryota; kingdom Viridiplantae; phylum Streptophyta; class Pinopsida; order Pinales; family Pinaceae; genus Pinus; species Pinus albicaulis. The sequence goes on from CM076569.1 coordinate 511,309,369, forward strand.
AGATTGTATTGTTGGCCAGTTTTCTATCTCAACATTTTCTGGGTCAGATCTATATGTAAACCCCTCCTGTTATTTATAATAAAAGTTGAGATTTCTCCTGTTCTATATGGTATTGGATTGCAGTGTTTCCCTGTCTTTTTTTTTTACATGGCAATCTTCTATTGAATGAATGTTGATTTTGCGGCATTTTGTGGAGTTTATTTATTTATCTGCATTTTTAGTAAAAATATCCCCAAATGGGATATTACAGTGGTATCAGAGCCTTGGTCTTGGCTCAGCCTGCGGGTTGTTAGTTGTTCAAGGGTTTCGAAGGTGCCAAATTTCCAGAAAATCAAAGTTGAAATATTTTACTGCAGGTCAATACTGAGGGCTTCAAATTATTGTAGTAATTTCTAAAACTTCCGAAGAGAAATATATTTTCCAAAGTATTATTTGTTTATTGGTGTTGGAAATCGAGTTCATTTTCCACATTTCCAAGAGCCACTGTCTTTGGGAGGCTAAGGAATATGATGTGCATGCATGGGCCACCATTGGTATGCATGTGCGATTTCAAAGAACTGACGCACCATTGTTGAAACCCATCTGTAGGATTGCAAGAGCCGCCTTCGAACCGAAATAGAAGAACTGCATCAATGAGACCGATTGCATGATGGCCATGTGTGGATTAACTCCGGAAACTGCTAGTGGAGGAATTTGAGCTTTAGACTTTGGTTGAGGATCGGTCAATGAACTATTGACGACGGATCATAGTAGGCAGAGACCACATTTTTTTTTCCCGTGGTGGGTCAATCTTTGGTGCTAGCTGCTTCAGATAGCAACTGCTGGAAGACCAAATAGGAACCAGATTACAGATCTGTGGGCATTTGCGAATGCAACTTGAGTGTCGGTCGTGATAAGGTGAAACAGGAAGATCAGTATTGAATTCGAACCAATTTTATGAGCCGCCGCGCAGGCCGAGCGAGCATTTTATACCCAATTGAGTCGGAAGCCGTTGTTTGAATGAGATGAGCCGCCGAGCAGCCAAGTCAGCGAACTGCTGATACACGGGCTATACCACCGATGACCAGCGTGAGGGGTGCTGTGTGTGGAGCCGGGCGTTGAAACGTTATTCACACTGATATGCTAGAGGAGCGTGCTTCCTGAAGCGACGGTCAATACGAGAACAAGCCACCATCAAATTATTGAAGGAGCCAGCTTCACGTTTTATGTCAAGCGAAAAGGTGGAGATTTGAGATACTGCCAAAAGTTTGGCCATTACAAGCCCCCACGTGCACATCATTGTCGAGTCTGTAAAAGGATCATCATTGTGTGTGGATAAATAATTGTGTTGGGCATGAAAATTACAAGGCTTTCTTCTTATTTGTACTATATATTGTTCTAGCATGCATCTATGCGCTGGTACTACTTGTAGGCAGTGCAATCCAGGAACTCCATGATGATGAGAGACAATCTGGAAATATTTTCAAGACTTCTTATATTCTCTGTGGAATAATTCTTATTCCCTTAACTGTGGCATTAATAGTTCTCCTTGTCTAGCATATGTACCTCCTTTCACATAACAAGACCACCATAGAGTATCATGAAGGTGTGCGAGCTATGTAGGTAGATGAGAAAGTAGGACGAGTGTATCGCCATCCATATGATCTTGGACTTTTTCGAAATCTTGTTTTGGTATTGGGACCAAATCTGGCTACATGAATTTTCCCAACAGCAATAGAACATATTGGTTCTGGCCTTCGATTTCAAACTTATTATGATAACCTCCTTAATGAACAACCTTGAGCTTGGGCATTGGCAGCAGTTCAAAATTTGTGAAATGGCCGTTAAATTACCTCCAAATGGATTTGTTCAAGAGCAATAGGACATCTTGGTTCTCATCTCCAATTTTGGATTCTTATGATATCATTTTTAGAACAATCTAGTTCTGTGGGGTGTGCAAATAATCAAATGGCCATTCAAAAGCCAATGGGAAAGCCCATCATTGCTATGGACTTTGTTGTTAATATATTATGTATCAGCAACCTTCTAAAGCCTCAAAAGCATCCACATTACAAAATAGGGAAATGTTTTCCTGTTGGGAGCAGTTGGTGATCTGGGGGTAGGTTGCTGCAGATTCATAATCATATTGACAAACAAATTATTACTGTTATTACAGGCTTTAGAAAGTTAAGGAACAGCTTTTTGCAACCAGTCAGCTTCAGATTACACAGACATTAGATACAGAACTGCATCAGACAGCACGTTTATCTCCCCGTTCACTTCGATATTATGGTTTAGGACTCGTGAATGGACTCTAAACAGTAAATTTACAGTTTGCAGAGACAGTGATTTTAGATACACTAGTCTGGAATAGTGTTGGAAGACGCATTTTTGATGTTTATGTTCAAGGGCAGAAAGTATTAACAGATTTTGACATCTGAGAGGCGGCAAGAGGCTCCAATGCAGCTTATGTTAAAGTTTTGTCCAACATCAATGTAACAGCAAACTTCCTTGAAATTCATTTTTCTGGACTTGTTAGCTGTGCCAATATCCTCCAATATTTACAAGGCTGCTACCAATGGGTTTTGCGCTCTAAGATGGACAAGTTCTGCCTCAAGGAAAACAAATTTACAGTAGCTAAAGCAGAGATTGAATTGCAGAGTCAATGAGTGTGGATTCCTTTTTGAAGGGTGTGGGCGTTGGAAGAAAATATCAGTCTCTGTGTTGCATGCTGAAGATTGTCTGAGGGCTGAGAATCGTATTGAAGACTCAACACTGTGCACTAACCCAGGAATAAATAAGGTCAGTCACCTACAGCAAGTTTGCTACCTAACAGCTTGAAAATACTTCTCAAAGAAATTACACCCCGCTGACCACACTTTGTCAACGACCCCATAGCAGTACACCCCCATTTTTTCAAATGGGATTCGTCATGTTCGACATGGTTGCACCATTCAGATTCCATCATCCAGATTTCATCGACAGTTGACATTGTTATAAATGATGTAAACCCATTTTGCATGTAATGATGTAAATGATCTAAGTAAGACCGTTAATGTATGTAACAGCCTAGGTAAGCCTAGTATGTTGTTGATGATCTCTATCCTAGGAGGTTTTTTGTCTCACTGATTCACGAAAGTGATCGGCAGAGTTTTTCCCTCCAGCCTCACCCCAAAGCTAGGGTGGATTTTATCATCAACATACTAAGTGAGTCCTAGTGTTCTATCGAGTCCTTGTAAAAGTAGTTTGAGCTACTTGGTCTACTAGATCATATTTTGAGTCACAGAACTGGGTATTTATTTGAGGGTCTATACGAATGGGTTTTCCCCCTTCATGTATGTAAATGTATTATCTCATGTAAAAGAGGGTTGAAAAAATAATTATAATCCCCTCTTAGTCAATTAATTAAATTTTCTGGTCAATTAATTAATAAAATCCTAAACCAGAAATTTAATTAATTTAGGGTCCTAAATTAGGATTAAATCTTTAAAGGCAAAATTTGTTGGTCCTTGGAAAATGATTTTGACAACCCCAAGCCAAGGGAATATTGAGAATTTTAAGAAATATTGGACCCTTGGGCCTGGGTGGTTAAGTCAAGATCAAAATTTTGGGGTAATTAACTCAAAAATAATATTTTTGAGTTAATTAAAATTGAATTAAATGATAAATTCGTTTTTTCCCCAAAATTTTAATTTCAACGCTCCGGATTAAAAGATAATTAAATCTTTTTGACGGTTGAGATTATTTTGACGAGGATCATCCAAACTAGCCGTTAGAGATCTTGTCCTATAAATTTAGAGGTCTTTGTCAGTATTGAGTCATCCGATCTCAGAATCGTGCACTTGCTCTTAGAAGCTCTTGTAAACTTTTTTGAGGAATAAAGCAAAAGACTTTGGGGTTACAAATCTGGATGTTCCTTCTCAGATCTATGTGGTGAATTGTCTCTAAACTCTGCTACTTGGTTTCTTGCATTTTATGGTTGATGGCCTACATGGATTAATCTGCATACAGGTATCTTGTGCAGTTTTCTGGGTTTATAAAATAACATTTTGATTTTTCTAAAGGTCTCATGTTGTTTTCTTAAATCTCTATCAGTCTAAAGTTCAGATCTAAGTGTGCAGGGAAATTTTTTTTAAGATTGGGCGTCTGGGGAAGTCTTCGGTTGGACCAGCCGACTCTCAATAAGCATAAATTTGATAAGCTCTTTATTTGTTAAATTCCGGGTCTATCTTACGATATTTGTGATTTTGCAGGGTTTCGAAGGCTTGTGCCTCTCACTTAAATTTTAAACTTCTGAAAATTGTGCTAAATGGATTTCAGATCTAACCATGAGGGTTTTAAATTTGTAAATTAGTGTAAATTTGTAATTTATTAGTGAGGGTTTAACTGTTTCTTGGTGTGTGTCTTCAGATCTGACGTGTGGTTGCAGGTTACAAGTTCAAATTGAATGATTTTTTTTTAAAGATCTAAGGCAGATCTGGCCTCAGAGCTGCCACTGTGTGCAAACCTGAACGTTATTGAGTCCAAGGAGCATATAAATCTGGGCGTTATTGACTCAACGAATTTTTAAAATCTGAGTTCTTTGAAAGAAAAAAGAAATTTAAGTTGTTGGGCGGATATTTGAATGTACTGGGTTTCATTCACGCTGCTTTCCCTTCGTTTTCCAACTCTCATCCAGCAGATTTATCTCTGCAATCATTTATCATTGCAATCGATCCTTGCTATCGACCTCTCCATCGACTGTCAAAGCATATCCATACAGTCGTTTTACCCCTGCGTCCTCATAAAACCCTTTCTCTCCATCCTCGTCTCTGCCTATCCACGTTGTCAAACCCTCCTTCACGTCCATTTTTCCTTCGTTGCTGTCAGCAAATCGAACTGCACTAAACGTCAATCTCATCTATCTGACCGACTTTCGATTTTGTTGCCCTAGCTTGTGTCTATCGAAGCCGTTTCCACTGCCTCGTCCAGCTCTCATCTCTGTCGCAGTGACCTTTCCCTTCCCGTCGACGTCCCTACCTCCATTATCTGTCGAAGTGTTCCGTCCAACCTGCAGACAAACGACAAACGCAAATTGTAAGCCCGCGTCAAAATTTTCTTGGTTCGATGTCACATTTGTAAAGCTTTAATTTTAAATTTTGTACATGGTTCGATTTTAGAATTAGATTTAATAATCGTTGTTTTAGATTTGTAATATAGTTTAGTTTAGTTCATGATAGCGTTATTTTTTAGGGTGTATGGCTTTATGATTTTGATAGCGTAGTTTTAATTTTAGGATTCCATTTTAATATTTAGTTTTAATTTAATTTTAGTTTAGATTTTGTCTTATAGCGTAAGTTTAGATTTCATTTTTTTTTTAGTTTAATTAAAATTTGATTTTGTTTAGTTTAAGTTAGATTTAGATTTTTTAAAGTTTGTGGATTTAAAAAATATAAAATACAAAATATAAAAATTTCAAAATTTCAATAGTCAAATGCTTTAATTTTGTTTTTATCTCAAAGTTTGACTATAGAAATATTTTGATTGTCGAATCAACGACACAGATGAATATCTTATTTTTCGGAAATCTGCATTCCCATGTTATTATCGGGTTGTGGTAACAAGAAAATATTAATACAATCAATCGTTTCAATGTTTCTAAGCAGTCATCATTTACTGGTTTATAATTGCATAATGGGATTTTGTATGACTCCATAAGGCACTGATCATAAGCATGAAATCTAATCTAGATCTGTGAAACCTGTTAATTTCATCCTGTATTTGGTGTTCTAGCTGTGTCTCCTGGATTTATCCTTCATTTCAAATAGGGTCTACCTCCCTTAGCCTGCAAGGAGATAGCTTAAAGAGAGAGATTGGGGATAAAGGTGACAGCCCCCAGTCTGAACCGTTGTCGCGGTGCCCTGAACAATCTGTGCGACAACATTTTTTGGAGCCGTTGCCGGGGATAGAGTTTTTCTGTCCTTGGTCTTAACGACATTTTCTAATCTTCTAATCTTTCATCGCCATTCATTACCCTGTCATGAGAGGATCAAATTTTCTGGCGTCTTTTCATCTCTTCATATTTTCATCGTCTTATCTTTCGTCATATCACTAATCATTTCATCATCGTATTTTTAGCACCTGGACATTTCGGTTGGCTTCTTGTTTGGGTGGCGACTCCACTTATTCATCTTTTTATTCCCAGACAAGAATCCCCCCCTGATATCCATCTGCTATCTCTCGATTATTTCTTCTGTTTTAGAATTAGTTTCATGTTCAAGTGGCGACTCCAATTCTTTCATTTCTTACAAGAGTTCCCGCTAAGAAGTTCGCTTCTTGAGGACCTTTTGACTATTCTTGAACACGGATCTGTTTCTAAAATCTTAAAAACAATATCATGGATATTTTTGCCCCGTGTAATTTTGTTAATATTCAGGGTTATCCCCATGATCTCCCTCAAATGGATAAATTACCTATCTTTCAAGGAAATGATGCAGTTAGTGTTAAATCTCATTTGTTTGCTTTCACTAACTGGTGGAATAGATTTGCAGTTGCAAAAAATAATTTTGATGATGTAAAGATGAAAACTTTTGTTCTTACTTTTGGCGAAGATGTTGTTGATTGGTTCATGGAAAAACCTGATAATTCATTCAATACTTTTGAATCCATTGTAACTGCTTTTAAGGAAAAGTATGGTGATAAAAGGGAAGATCGGCATTTGGTAATAGAGATCAGTACCATAAAAAAGAAAGAAAATGAAACGATTGAAGAATTTAACGGGAGATTTAATGGTATTCTTAGAGAAATATCTCAAACTCATAAACCTCCTGATGGTTCTCTTCTGAATTTTTACATTGATGCATTTGATTCTGATACTTCATATGAGTTAAGGCGGGCTAAAACTGCAAATTATAAAGCTTGTCAATCTTTAGCTGAGGAGATTGAAAAGGATAAGAAAGCATCTGGAATGTCCAAAACTCCAGATTTTGATAGATCTTTGACAGATTCTAAGTTGAAAGAACCTCTAGAAGATGATGATCACCCTGTGAAAAGGTTAATGCAAAAACTTGAAAGCATGGAGCTTAATCATACTAAGAAACTTGAAAGCATAGAGCTTAATCATGCTAAAGAAATAAGTGTCTTACAGGCTAGGTTGGTCCAAATGGAAAGAGCTCAAACGCAGAATTCCCAACCTAGAAATAATAATGCTTTGCAGAAAAGAGACCTATCTTATGAGCAGAGACCGACAAATCAACTTGAGTTTGCAAATCTTGTGGATGAAGCTCCGCCTTATTGTAGAGCCTGTAATGATCTTCATGAAGAGGCTACTTGTCCCGTTATCAAAAGGATCATAGCTAGTAGAATGGCAAGGTCAAGTCATCAAATTAATGTTGTTGGTAAGGACTATAACATGCATATAGAAGATCATGAAAGTCAAGTTAAGGAACCAGCTCAGATGATTAAGGATGTGCAACCCAGTTATATGCAAATAATTCAAAACATGGAAGCTAACCAAATCAATCTTCAAAATAAGATAACTTCCATGGAAGAAAGTCATGCACAGGAAATAAATGTCATGGAAAACAGGTTAAAGATCATGGAATATAATCACTCCAATCAAATAATCGCCATGGAAGAAAAACATTTTAAGGAAATAAATGTCATGGAAAACAGGTTAAAGATAATGGAAGTTAATCATTCTAATCAGATGGCCATTATACAGAATTATATGATTGCAATGGAAGCAAGACACACCCAGGAAATCACTAACATGAAGGAAAATCACTTGTTGGAAATAAAAAATATGGAGGCAAATCAGACGAAATTAATAGTAAGGCATGCCAGGGAGATGAGTTCCATACAAAAGAAATTGGAAAAAATGGAAGAATTACAAATTTTTCAACCGAAATTTGAAGATTCATCAACAGATCATGAAACTTCTTGTCTGCTAAAGCCATTCCCATCTCATCACATGGAGGATTTAACTATGGTTTCAAAGGATGTTGAGAAATATCAAGCTTATGTGTCACCATTGACAGAGTATATCCAGAATAATATTGGTCACACTCCAGGTTCTTCAGATACTTTGTACAGGCATCTTCAAGATGAGGACAAGAATTCTACAGTGGTATCATTGCTGACATCACAACCCACTGAGAAGAAGAGAAAGAAGCAGAAAAGAAAAAGTAAGTGGTTTGATTCGTCTGATGGTTCGAGAGCAGCTTGACATTCAGATAAGACAGAGTCCTACATTATGCAAGATTGGACATGGTACTTCTGAAAAGCAGCCCACAGACTTGCTTGAAAGCAGGCAAATGCTCAGGATGCACTATATTGAGCACATTTGATGCCACAGGGCATCCTCTATATTGTATCTCTAACCTTACACCTTGTTATTTCAGCATTTCATTTTGCAGTTAGAGTAGATTTACTTTTCATGTTAAGTAGAATAATAAATAAAAGAAGAACTTCTATTTTTCATGAGCTTAATGTTATATAATGATATTTGGATGGACGCTACTTATGTAATCTTGTGTGTTGCTTGGATGCAGATTCTGGATTCTCACATTCCTTCGATGAAGCAACGTGTCCCCAAGTAGAGCCAGATGTTGACCACACTTTGTCAACGACCCCATAGCAGTACACCCCCATTTTTTCAAATGGGATTCGTCATGTTCGACATGGTTGCGCCATTCAGATTCCATCATCCAGATTTCATCGACAGTTGACATTGTTATAAATGATGTAAACCCATTCTGCATGTTATGATGTAAATGATCTAAGTAAGACCGTCAATGTATGTAACAACCTAGGTAAGCCTAGTATGTTGTTGATGATCTCTATCCTAGGAGGTTTTTTGTCTCACTGATTTACGAAAGTGATCGGCAGAGTTTTTCCCTCCAGCCTCACCCCAAAGCTAGGGTGATTTTGTCATCAGCATACTAAGTGAAGTCCTAGTGTTTTCTATCGAGTCCTTGTAAAAGTAGTTCGAGCTACTTGGTCTACTAGATCATATTTTGAGTCGCAGAACTGGGTATTTATTTGAGGGTCTATACGAATACATTTTTCCCTTCATGTATGTAAATGTATTATCTCATGTAAAAGAGGGTTTGGAAAATAATTATAATCAATTAAATTTTCCGTCAATTAATTGAAATTTAATTAATTTAGGGTCCTAAATTAGGATTAAATCTTTAAAGACAAAATTTACTGGGTCCTGAAAATGATTACTGACAAAATTCTTGTGCTAAGTGGAATATTGAGAATTTAAGAAATACTGACCCTGGCCTGTTGCTATACAAATTTAGTAATTAACTCAAAAATAATATTTTTGAGTTAATTAAAATTGAATTAAATGATAAATTCGTTTTTTCCCCAAAATTTTAATTTCAATGCTCCGGATTAAAAGATAATTAAATCTTTTGGACGGTTGAGATTATTTTGACGAGGATCATCCAAACTAGCCGTTAGAGATCTAGTCCTATAAATTTAGAGGTCTTTTTCATTTTTGAGTCATCCGATCTCAGGATCGTGCACTTGCTCTTAGAAGCTCTTGTAATTTTTTTTTTGAGGAATAAAGCAAAGACTTTGGGGTTACAATAAATAAATTTAAAAAAAATATATATATATATATAATACAAAAATATAAATTTTTTTTTAAAATTTCAATAGTCAAATGTGCTAAATTTGTCTTTATCTAAAAGTTTTGACTATAGAACATTTTGATTGTCGAACTGGGTTATAATTGGAATATCTTATTTTTTCGGAAATCTGGCATTCTCATGTTATTGTCGGTTGTGACATTCTCAAGAAAATATCATCGTGATCAATCGTGGTTTTTATTATAAGCAGCAGTTAGTCATCATTTACTGGTTTATAATCGCATAACGGATTCTTGTATGACTCCATAAGGCACTGGTCTTAACGTGAAATCTAATCTAGATCTGTGAAATCCTGTTAATTTTATCAAGTATTTGATGTTCTAGCTGTGTCTCCTGGATTTATCCTTCATTTCAAATAGGGTCTACCTCCCTTAGCCTGCAAGGAGACAGCTTAAAGAGAGAGATTGGGGATAAAGGTGACAGCCCCCAGTCTGAGCCGGTGTCGCTGTGCCCTGAACAATCTGTGCGACAACAAGCCCTTCCAGGTGGATCCGAGACCTCTGTTAACGAACAGAAGCAGGGCCGCAGTGCCTGGAACATTCGCAGGAGTTTGTGATGGGTATTTTCGGAATTCTGGGCAGCTGAAACATGGATCAGTAGAAGAACTACCTCGTTTTCTCAGCCACATCTCAGACAGATAGATAAGTCTTCTTGCTGGTCAGATTAATATAGTGTAGTCGGATCTGTAGAAATTGTTAAGTTCTGTTCAGAATAGTTAAGAACTGTAGGATTTACATTGGAACTCAGTGCTTGTTGAATACGTATCATTTTAATACTACTGTATTATTTGAATGTTTGGATTGCATTATTGATATTGAAAGCTATATTCAATGCTGGAATGATTGTTTATCTTATAAGTAGGAAAGAAATTTGTTGAAAAGAAAAATAGCTGCTTAAAGAAACCCTAGGTTAAAATTGTCTTGCAACATTACACCTTACCTCTGACAGGCCAAACAAGACTGAAACAGGACAGTTATCGATTGATCGTTAGTAACTATTTTTCCCCATTCATATTATATATGTTGAATGCATGTATGTATGTATGTATGGATTAAAACAACCCCTTATTATTAACATGGTAAACACAGACTTTATATAGCATATGGTAGGGCCATCATACATCTCGAGTCACCATGAGACATTTACTTGGTTTAAGTAAATCACAAAACCTCCCATCAAACCTGCTTTATATGGTGTTAAAATGATAATTAATGGGTATTAAAGCCCAACTGAGAAAATTAATCATAGATATAGACACTTAAGGCTTTACCTGAACATAATAAAATCATAAATGCATTATTAAACCTTATCCATTATTGAACTTCCCATGTTTTGATATGATTGGCTTCATAATTATATATGACTGTCTAAGTTGGGCCCTTAGGGTGCAACAAAAATGAAAGCTCTCATACTAATAAATCCATATTGCAAACATCGCGATCGGGATTAAATTGGCGAGGGGAAAAAATCGAAAAAAAAATCGTAAAAATCGGGAAAAAATCGGCACATACAAAAATATTCATTTTTTTTCAATTTTTTTAACATCTAAAGCACCCACAACATAAAATAAATGCATTGACACATAAATATGAAAAAAAAAACTAATATATAAGACATGTAATATCATGTCTAGTGCTACATCACACATAATAGTGAATCATGTCCTGAATACTAAGTCCTGAGTCTCAACTCAACCTCAAAATATCAACAAAAAATATAATAATGTATCTCATATCATGAGTCATAATGTTATATACAAAGGAATGCACCAAATAACCTATACTATTGATTTCCTCTACCCCTCTTGCGAGAAAATGTAACAGCTTTCCCTCTAGACGAAGAAGTTGGCGAGGCTGGCAATGGACTCTATTGTGCTCCAGATCCTGAAGCACCAGGAGCTAAAGGAGGCAAACCACATCCTCTACCGGTAGCAAGGGTAGGTGGTGTCACCTCCTCCTCCTCCTCCTCATGAAACTCATCATTGATTCATCGCTACTAGAAATGGGATCATCAACAAGAGATACATAAACATCATCTAGCTCAAAGTCTTCAGACTTGGATTGCTCAACCTTATAACATGATAGAAATTGAAAAAGTTTAACATGCCTAACAAATGATTTTGGTTTGAGTGAAGGGTTCATCTCCTCAACCTTAAAATGCGGTAGAAAAAGATTAACATGCCTAACCAGTTGTTTTCCTTTGAGTGAAGGGTACATTCTTGTTAAGGCCACGGTAGGGGAGTTCAACAATCAATACCACCAACATCAACAAAGTTCAACAATCAACGCCACCAACATCAAGGTTCTTAAAGGACTTCATACTCTTGATCAAATGCCAATCTCATACCCTTACACATAATAGAATCAAATGGAAACAATGCAAATCCCCAAACCATGAAACCCTGAAAACCATTAAGTCTGCTGAATTTTGAGTGAAATCTAAAATTCTAGTTTTTCCATATGAAATCCAACGAGGTCGAAACCACTCTTAAACATCCTGAGTCATTTCATGGTAATGTTAAAAATTTAAGTAAAAGGATGATATCACTTTTACTTTAAGAATTTAACATTACCATTAACAAAAAAATGAAAGGGCTGCAAAAATGACCAAAAAAAAAACGATTTTTGAACTTATAGGGTTGCTGTTTGATGGGCCCACGATTTTTACCAAAAAAATCGCGATGTTTGCAACTTTGATCATCATATTCAAATATCTAGAAAATTATATTCACAATTGGTGACCTTCACCTGTCACTGTTTAGGGACGTAACATTCTCCCCCTCTTATAAGTTATATCACAACTGTCCTCTGTTGTATGTTGCCTTATTTATGTTGACATCACTTCTCTTTTCTTAGAGGATATGAAAACTAAATCATTTTTATAAATTTGTTAGTCTCTTATGCATTTGAGCCATACCTAATAATATTCAATCATGGTATATATCTATATCACTAGTTTCCAAGATAAGTATTGGCCCACAAATGGGTGTGTTCAAGGTTTGGATGTCTTCACACGAGGTAAAATTGTTACAATGGACACATTATAAACCAAGCCATTTTATTAATTTCAAGTATTATCCAATTTCATAGATACAATATTAATTTCATTTATTCACTAATATCCTAAATGCAAGTAAGAGAGATGTGCTGATCTATTGCAGAATCTAGATTACACAACTTAGAGGAGTTTTTAATATACTTTAAACTTTAGGAGCAGCTTGAGGATCACTAAAATGCACCACCCTATTTCAAGAGCAGCTTGGAGGAGCACACTTCAATTCACCATCAGACTTCAAGGGCAAGGATGAATCATAGAAATCAAAACATCAAGTCCGGTATCAAAATACTTAAGGAACAACGCTGATAGCAAGCTTCACCAGACACTTCTAGGGTGCACATTATGCCCTCAGCTGGGGGCCTACTAGATTCCACGTGTCTTTCTGCTACCTCTCCATCTGGGTATCCAGTTGCCCCTATTTCCAAGTCTTCCCTTCAATGTGAATAATAACTTCAATTTCAAAAACAATAATTTCCAATATTTATAATTGTACTATTTTCATATTGGCATCCAGGATCTTGTTGAAACTAATGGTGTAATCTTCAAATATGGCCACAACCATCTCATATTGTGTCAGCAATGCATTTGGTTAAGAACTAAATATTGCTAAGGTCATCATTTATTGTAATACTAGGTATGATTAAGGCCAGCCTAGTCAACTTTGATATGAATGCTCAATAACCTTATTGGGAAATGCATCCTATTTATGTGAGGCCCATGACCACTCTTGGAAGGACATCCTACTTGAGTTGTGTACAAATACACAACTCAAATCTCATTTATATATCATATTTTTTTATCATTGAGCTAAGACTCTATAATACAAGCGTTTTAAACCTGTGGGCCCTACATCTTTGACTCTCTCATGGTTGCCATATTTTCTCTTTGATGTGCATTTGTGCATCTCATGTGTCGCATGGTCATGCTTGGGCATCTTTCTCTCTCTAGAGCACTTGTGTACAAATACACAAGTCAAATGTCAATTATAAATCATATTTTTTTATCACTGAACTAAGGCTCCCTAATACAAGTGTTTTAAACCTGTGGGCCCTACATCTTTGACTCTCTCATGGTTGGCATAGTTTCCCTTTGATGTGCATTTCTGCATCTCATGTGTTGCATGGTCATACTTCGGCATATTTCTCTCTCTAGAGCATTTATGTAGTGTTGTTTGTTTTTTTTTTTTTAATTGCAGGTTTTTGGGTTGGTATTGGTTCCATGCATTTGTGCATCTTGTTGACCACATGTGTGTCAACTTTCCCAAGAAGTAAAGTACATGTCAGTGGATAAAATTTCTGAAAGTCATCATCATCATGCAGCGTCCACTATGTCATTGTAATCCCAAATTTTACAGCTCTATGGGCCTTCATTGTAAAAATTATTCTAGTATGATTATGAAGCCATGTAAAAACATCTAAGTAAGCCTTTGACTCATAGCAAAGAGTTTCACTTTACGGAGTATTTAACCCTCCGCCGATTACTCGCGTTTCCGAACCCAAATAATTGGCAGATTTTTTCTCCCACGCAACCCCCAAAGCTAGAGTGGGGCTCGATGGTAAGGTCTTAGGTGACTCCTAGTGTTATCGAGTCTATATCATACTAGATCATTTGTCTTGTGTCGCAGAATTTGGTTGAGTCTAAGAGGTCATATGTCCATTGTAAATTCCTCTTCTAATGGGATGTCTATGTAAAAATATCTTGATGTAAAAAGTGTTGTCTAGGGATATTTTTGGTGGATGATTACTCATAATTAGACATCATCACCAAAATATTTTTTAGACCCACTTTGAGGGTGGAAAATGTGTAATCCCCTCTTGAGTCAATTTATTTATTTTCTGGCAAAAATAAAAAATAAAAGGAAAACTAATTGCCCAAAAATTAATCAAAAAATTAAAATGAGAGAAAATTAAATTCTCTCCAAGTGGAAAATTTATCAAAAAATTATTGAGGTCCTTTTTCGAAGTCAAAAACATGAAAGGACTCATTTCCAAGGCAAGAAGTCCCAGTGCAAAAATTCATTGGGCCCAGAAAGACTATTTTTCAAGTAAAATCGAATTTTTGGGACCAGGTGATTAATTAAATACGAGAATTATGATAATTCTATTTTTTTGAAGATTCTCCAATGGTCCAAAACCACCGAGAAGTCAAAGTTTAATCAAGGAAATCGAATTATTTTGGAGATTTGTGCACTAGTTATCAAGGAACCAAATTAATTTGACAAGGATCAAGCCATGGATCAAGGAAGCTAGCCATTATTTCCACTTGCAGAGGTTTGATGCTCTCATTTTCTATATAAGGAAGCTATTTTGCTCCTCATTGTAGCATGTACTCATCAGAAAATCTTAAGCAAGCTCTGAGTCAAACTCTGTTGGACGTAATCTTTCTTTTGGAATAATAAATCAAAAGTCTTTGGGGGTTTATTTGTGATGGTGTTCCTCTTTTGTTTCTTGTGGTAATGTTTTTTGGATCATGTTCTTAATGCTCTACTGAATAATATTGCACAAGTTATTATCTCATTAGCTAGTGGTTGGATTAACTATTTTCACAGGTATCTTGCACTAGTTATTGGGTTCAGAAAAGCATTCTAACTTGATTGATCTAATAGGTATCTCTAGATTTTGAAAGTTCTAATGTGTATCTATCCCCTTTTGATCTAATAGCTTCATCTTAAGTGTGTAGAGACTATAAGGTATTCAGTCCTGGGCGAGAAGGGATGTCTTCGGTAGGACCAACCAACTCCCAAGACAAGAAACTCAAGAGCCCATTGTGTTAAACTTCCAGAACTTATCTAATGATTGTTTTGCAGAGATCTTGGCCATGGCATTAATATAAAATCTTATTTTCCTATTTATCTTCAATTTATTTGTGCAATAAAATTAGATTTGTTAATTAGAGCTTGAAATTTATTGTGAATATTGTAGATAATTTGTAAATAAATTTTCTAACCCTTGTAATTATTTTTCTCTGTATCTATAGCCTATTAGGGTAGTATTTTCTCATTTTCTTGTAGATCTAGAGGGGTGTCTAGGGTTTATTGCTTTGCATGTACTTTCACTTTAAGATCAAGGAAAATTCGAGTTTCTGAAGACATTAGCCCTCACCTAATCTAGACAGCTTTGGTTTGGACAAGCATTACACCTTGAAGGAAGTTGTCTAGCAATTTCAGAGGGCTACAAGTGTTTTAGGGGTAGATCTTGTTGAGAAATGTAATTAGTATCGGTCTTCATAATTGTATTTGAGTCATGATGTAATGTATTTGTCAAAAGAAAGAAAAGAAAATTTATTATAAAAGACAAATTATTTATGAGCATGGGTTTCATGCTTATTTATTTATATTTCTAAGTCAAATCACCCATTGAGTGCTTCTAGAGTTTATGCCATGAGTCATACTCCTTTTCATTATGTAATAGACCCTTCTTAGGCTTTGTGTGTTACGAAAGAAAATTATTTTTGATGTAAATTGGTCACATAAACCCTCCTTCAACAAGTTGGCCTACCCTTCTACAAGTTGGCCTCAAAAGGATCTTCGAACCACTATAAATAAGCAGATACTCGACCTCATTTGCTATTCCAATTAAGAAAGTTCAATCTGCAACTTGAAAAGGAGAAAAAGGTGTGAAAAAAGGCAAGAGAAGAAGAAGAAACCCTAAAGCAAAGGAGGAACCCTAGCGAAGGAAGAAGACTACATTTCTTTTGTTTTTGCTTCACATGTGCGAGTTTCTGAGCTACTAGAGGGGACTGAAGTTGCAGGACTGCAGTAGGGCTGAAAATTCTTGATGCAAGGGGGCCAAAATTTTGAACTGATGCAGTATTGATGCAATTTGACTTGAGTTGAATTTTGGTGTTTGGCTAATCATCTTGGGAGGCTGATTTGGGGGATTGCAGAAGGTCTTTGTCTTAGTTGTCTCATTTGATTTGGTTCTAAAGGAAGAGAAGATAATTTTTTGGTTTCCCCATAGAAGAGGGGTTTTGCCCTCATTGAGAGCCTACATCCTGTATTCTTGATCTTCATGTTTATGTTTTGGTAGTTGCTTGATGATAAGAAGAAAAAAGAAGACATAAAAGAACTAAAAGAAGATAATTTAATATCACAAGTAATTATCAAGATAAGAAAATATTTTTGCCTTTTTTTATTTTCTAACATGGTATCAAAGCTAAGGTGAAGTAGAAGAAGAAAAAGGCAACTTGAAGATCACTTATTAAGGGTTCAAGAAAGGATTTAAGGAGAAAGAAGAAGTTTTGGACTCTTGAAATGTTGAATGAAGGAAGGAAGTCTCGAAAGACCGCAGAGTTTGGCTAGTATGATGAAGAAAGTGTAGGTGCCAAAGAGGCACTCTTTAGACATCATTTGTCATCATTTCAAGGAATCCAAATAAAAAAGATAAAATCAAAGATGTTGCTAAGAATATATTGAAGGCAACATTGAAGGAAGTATAGTTTGGGAAGCAGACACTTTCAAGCTTAGTTGCATGAAACGGGGAAATGGAAATGAGTTTCCAAAACGGGTATGGGTATCTGCTTTGAATATATATATTAGAATTTAGGACATTTAAGAAATGTTATGTGCAATCATAAAACATAGATGATAAATTATAATTTATTACATTCAAAGCATAAACTATAAGTCTCTAAATTTATATCACACTTACTCATGAATGATCATAGCAATGTGGAAAAAGTAGAAGTCGGGATTAAATCGGCAAGGGTCAAAAAGTTGAAAAACTCGATAAAGTCGGGAATTTTTTGAAAAAGTCGGCAAAATTTAAAAAATACAAAATCATTCAATTTTTTTTAATTTTTTTAGCATCTAAAGTATCCACAACATCAAATAAATGCATTTCCACATAATCATGTAAAGAAAGCTAATATATAATATGTATATGAAGTCTAGTGCTACATCACATATCAAAATAGTGAATCAAGTCCTAAATTTTGAGTCTTATCTCAGACTCAACTCTCAAGAGTCAAAATATCAACAAAAAATATAATAAATGTATATCATGAGTCATCTCCATGTAATAAAGTAATCAGTCACTGAGATCCCCTGCCCCTTTTACATGAATAGGCAATGGCGTTGCCTTTTCCTCTAGAGGAAGAAGGCCTTGCCCCTAGGGATACATATGGACTCAGTCGTCCTCTAGAAGCAAATAAAAGAGGTAGCCTCTGTCCTCTGCCGCTGTGGCTACCCATCCTAGATGGTGTCACCTCCTTCTCTACATCCTCCTCTTGCTCTGCCTCCTAACCCTACACCTCCTCCACATCCTCCTCTTGCTCTGCCTCCTGACCCTACTCCTCCTCTACCTCAGGCTCCTCCTCCCCTTCAACTGCTACCTCCTCTGACGCTAGTGCCTCTAGAACCACATCTAACCAATCAGGGATAGAGTCCATGGTCGGCCTCTCAATCTCCATCCTCCATGTAGCGGTGGACAAATCTCCAAATCCACACCACAAATACTCGACAATGGCAAAGCTCGAGCCTCAATCACATCCTCTCTCTCCACAACCCTCATGTTGAGATTTTGAGTGTTGGGGTAGCATCGAGTGTGCTCTAGCCCTGAAATTTTGTGGAGGGTCTAAGACACACAAAACCTCAAAAACTCAGAAAGCATTTGGAAAAATTTCATCTTATGTGTGAGATATTAAAATAATTAATTTTTTTAACGAGGACCCTAAGTCTAACTTAGGAAATTAGAAAAATTAAAGTGAATTAATTAAACACATGTGATGAAATGTTCTAAGTGACGTGGATCAAGCAGTCTTTTAATCTCAGCCGTCGATAAGAGATTAAATCACGGTCGTTGATGTGTCAACGAAAAATTATAAGAGAAAGGCTTGAGGGTCAGTTGGAGACACATACAAATAGAGGTAGAGCACTGAAGCTAAGCTAAGATTCTAGGGCAAGGTTTGCTAAGAATTCTCAGAAGTTCATCAGCTGCAAAGAGGGGACTTTAGGCAAAGGGGATGATCTGATCCAGTGCCTAGAATCAGCAAGAGGCAGAGAGCAGCTTCCAAAGGCAACGCAGAGAAGAAAGAGCAGCAGCAACAGAGAGGGCAGTCGCTGCGTAGTGCAGGGGTAGCTATAGCTACGCAGTCTCTCCCGAGGCAGCTTTGGGCAGCAAGAGACCATCTGGGGTTACGCAGAGTCCCTCAAGGGCAGCGTAGGGTCTACATCACCCATTCTTGGGTTACGCAGCCCCCTTCAGGCCAGCGCAGAGGGACGCAAAGGCTGCAGAGGTTGACGCAGGGGCTTCAGGGGCAGAGTTGGGGTTTCTAGGGCCAAGATCTGGCTAAGTCCTATAAATCTCATTTGAGGGTGTGGATCAGTCAATATTTTGGCTTCAAAACAGCAGATTAGCTACAGATCTATATTTTCTCTATCGGGTTTTCCAGATCTGGAACCCAAATTTGTTGTATTCAGAAAACTCTTAATAATAAAACCCTCCAGCAGGGAGAAGACCGGTTTTCCCGCATTGGGTTTTTCCGGGTACTATTGTCTAGAAAATCCTTGTGTCACTTTGTCTGTGTGCATGTACTTTGCTGTTTTAGCTCTGAATCAATGAAAGTTTGTTAGACTGTTATGTGTTTGCTTCGATGTTAATCTGAAGTTTCAACATTAATAACTTAATTAAGTAGGAGAAGCATAACCAGATCTAATAGTAGATTTCTGCATAAGTAATATTCAGAAATTTTCACACCTCAAACGCAGCAAACAAATTGAAAAATGAGTGAGAAAAATCGAGTTTCGGCCTCTTAACTGTGCATTTTGAGAGACAATCGACTTTTTCAATCGAATCGGGATAAAGTACAAACTTTTATGATAAAATCGCGAATTTTTCAAGGCTGAAAAAGTTGGCAAAAAGTCGGCCAATATAATCAGCTCAGTGGAAAAATCGGGATTTTTTTGAAAATGTCAAGACTTCTAGCTGACTTTTTCCACACTGGATCATAGACACATAATGAAAATAGCAATATCAGAATATCCAAAACCAGCCTATCTTATATATAAAAATCTCAAAATCAGCATTTATTTTATATATGAGGTTGCAAGTACAATAAAGACGATGAGGCTACAAGCAGTGTGGAAAAAGTCGGGAAAAAGAACCGAATTTTTCACTGAGCCGATTATATCGGCCGACTTTTTCAGCCTTGAAAAAGTCGTGATTTTGTCATAAAAGTCCCTAATTTATCCCGATTCGATTAAAAAAGTCGATTGTCTCTCAAAATGCGCGGATAAGAGGCCGAAACTCGATTTTTATCACTCATTTTTCAATTCATTTACTGCTTTCGAGGGTTGTGGAGAGAAAGGAGGTGATTGAGGCTTAAGCTTTGCCATTGTCCAAGATTTGCGGTGTGGATTTGGAGATTTGTCCACCACTGCATGGAGGGTCGAGACTGAGAAGTCGGCCATGGACACTATCTCTGATTGGTTAGATGTGGTTCCAGAGGCACTAGCGCCAGAGGAGGTCGTAATTGCAGGGGAGGAGGAGCCAGAGGTAGAGGAGGAGGAACAGGGTCAGGAGGCAAAGCAGGAGGAGGATGTGGAGGAGGAGATGACACCATCTAGGATGGGCAGCAGCAACGGCAGAGGATGGATACCACCTCTTTTATTTGCTTCTAGAGGACGATTGAGTCCATTTGTATCCCCAGGGGCAAGGTCTTCTTCCTCTAGAGAAAAAGGCAAAGCCATTCCCTATTCCCATAAAAGGGGCAGGGGATCTCAGTGACTGATTAATTTATGACATGGAGATGACTCATGATATACATTTATTATATTTTTTGTTGAAATTTGACTCTTGAGAGTTGATACTGAGACAGGACTTGATTCACAATTTTGATATGTGATGTAGCACTAGACTTCATATACGTATTATATATTAGCTTTCTTTACATGTTTATGTGGAAATGCATTTATTTGATGTTGAGGATACTTTAGATGCTAAAAAAATTTAAAAGAAAATTGAATAATTTTGTATTTTTATTAATTTTGTCGACTTTTTCAAAAAACTCCTGACTTGATCGAGTTTTTCAACTTTTTGACCCTTACCAATTTAATCACGACTTCGACTTTTTCCACATTGGCTACAAGTACTATAAAGCCAAAAGACTAATACTCATTATCATAATCCTCATCAAAGATAGCAACGGAAGCATGCTCTGCAGTGGATGGTGTATCTGAAGAAGATGATTGGCCAATTCCACTTCTATGCTCCTGGTCCTCAATATTCATGGCAACAAGAGAGAGCTCCAAATCCGGATTTTCTGGATCCACATCCCATTCTTTAGAATGACCATTGCCATATTCTGGACCCCTACAAGATGCAAGGCGAAGGTCGGAGTGCACATAAACAAGATCTTCTGCCTTCTGTGAGCCCAACCTGTTGTGCTACATAGAATGAATAAAACCATAGGTGCTCCAATTCCTTTCTGTTGATGAAGAGCTTGCCACTTGTTAAAGGACGCGAATGGCAAGGTTTTGCAAATGTGCACCATTTGCTCCACGACAAATCCACCACCTAATTGGATTCATGGTGCTTCTCTCCTCCAAAGATGATATATATGAATACTCATCTATTCCTACAGCGAAATTGGCAAATTCTTCCTTCACCTCCCTGTGTAGATGAGCTGGAAAAATTCTCATAAGAGCTTTTTTCACCCCATTAGCGACCTCTCTATCCTTATGGGGTTTCCTTCCTCTTCCCATTGCTTTGAGCAATAAGCTCCTCATCGTAAAATTTGGGGTTCAAGGCATGTGCTAAAGTGTGCAATGGAGTGTTGAAATTGTTCCACCTATCAACAATGATTTTCTTGACTTAATTCAGCAAAATGATCATCTACAAAAAAAAGTTCTGGAGACTCTTGTGAAATGATTTCCATAGTTTTCTCAACCATGGAATCCATGCCATCATATACCTCTCCTAAGAAAGATTGGTCAGTGTCAGTATTCCGAAGAAGCTCAAATGCAAGGGTTGTGAACATTAGCAAGAAATCTATCTTGCTCCACCAATCCTCATCAAGGCACTATCTACGCACTGTATACCCCCGCTCTGAATTTGCCTGTCTCCACTCAACCCAAACTTGACTCACCACCATAGAAACTAATGCTTGTTTAACCTCAACAAGGCAACGCAACATTATGAAGTTTGAGGCATATCTTGTCTCAACAACTTTTAACAACTCCAATTTGGAGTACTCTCGAAATATTGCTTAAGATTGGTGGTGGTTGGTGATGAATTTAACAATCTCCCTTGCTTCCCCTAAGAGTTCCTTTATCCATGGGACTTTATTGTCGATCTCCTCTAAGATCAGATTCAGATTATGGACAATGCAGGGTGTCCAAAAGATGTGGTCATCCCTCCTCTCAATAATTAAACCTGCAACTTTGCATATTGGTGCATTATCCGTGATAACTTGCACCACCCTGTTAGGACCTATTTGTTCAATAGATTTTATAATAACATCAGCAATGAATTGTGTATCTTTTACCTTTCCCGAGCAGTCTTTCGCCTTTAAAAACATTGCTCCTTTTGGTGAAGTGGCAATGATATTTATCAATGCTCTAGGCCTTGTATCTGTCCATCCATCTGAGACTATGGTAACCCCAGAGCTACTCCGAGAAGAACAAATTGGTGATAATATATCCTCCACATGATCCTTCTCATTTTTGAGAAGCTGAGTTCTAACTTTCTCATAGTTGGGCCCCTTGTACCCTTAAGGAGCTTTGTTAACTGCCCTTATCATATCTTGCCAGTGAGGAGAGCAAACAACACTGAATGGGATACCACATGCATAGATGCACCTAGCCACTCTGGAATCAACTTCTTCTCTTGCTTGCACATTCACCAATTTAGCAATTCTGTTATCTTGAACTGTATCGAATGCCCCTCTGGATGGTGGTTGTTCTGGTTGTTGAGTGGCTCTCCTCTTCCTTGCTTCAGCTACAATCCTTGGCTCAGCGTTTGTTGGAGGTTTGTTAGAGCTTTAGTAGTAGCTTGACTAAGCTCATCATGCCTTCTTTTAATTCCACCTGCCTGATCTTGCTCTCTTTCATATTCCCTCCTCACCACAGGGTCTGTTGTTTTTGTGCAACCTGCAATCCCCTGTCCTCCTCCATGCAAAAGATGTGCCTTCACTCTTGGGTAAGAGCCCTTGTAAGAATTACTGCAAAGATTACATCGCCATTCCCATGAGCCACCACATCCACATCTTTGAAGCTGCTGAACATGCTTCCAAAGAGGATAATATTCAACCCTTGGGTTGGACTTGGGGCTTGAACTTGAACTTTGGATGCCATCGCTGAAAAAAAAAAAAAAACAAACAAATATGTAAATAAAAAACGTTTTTCATAATTTTGGTAGCATAAACCCACGAAAAATAGAAGAAACAATAGGAAAAAACCAAAAAAATGAATGCTTCTTACTCAAATTAATTTTGTGTAGTTGAAGCTACCCCAAAATGCCACAAAAGACAAGAGAAATATGGTTGTCACTGAGCCAAAAACCAAGAATGTCGTAGCTGGAAACTTCACACTCCAAATCTGCTTTTGAAATCTCTTTCTCTTGCTGCTAAAATCTCCTTTGCTCACTGGTGAAAACGCCCTAGCTGAAGCACTACTCTCTTCCTCTTTTCTCCTTGCTAAAATCGCCCTTCTCCAAGTGAAACGACTTGCTCAATTCGTGTGATGAGAGAATGAGGAGCGAATCCTTTTATAAGTTGAGAGAGCCATCTAGAAGCATCCAAAAGACACTTTCCACAATTAAAATAATAATAAAACACACAAACCCCAAAAAAAGCTAAAAAAAGAAGTTAAAACGACAGAAACGCGCTCGTATGGCTTGGAAACGTGTTTCCGTCCATACTGGGCACGTTTCCCCAATGTGAAACGGCCCAATACGAACGAAAATGTGTTTCCTAGCCATATGGTACGGCGAAACGCGTTTCCGTTTCGTTTCTAGGCTGAAACGAACCTATGCTCAACGTTTCCTACAACATAGCTTTCAAGAAAGGGTAAGTAAGGCTACTACAAGGTACGTATAACATAACATGTTCATTTGTTAAGTTTTTTGTTTAAAGGTCTATATATAAATATGCATCAGGGTTTTGCTTTATGTTTTCAAGTCTCAAGTTTGTATTCTTAAATTTGAAGATTCTTTAATATCTAGGATTATAAACCCTAAATGGATATTAAATTAGAGATCCCTATTCAAAAACCCTAACCCTGTTATATTGTGTTCCCTTATAAAAACACTAGCCTTTGGTCTCTAGGGTTTGTAGGTAGTCTAGAGAGAAATAGCTATCCTTAGTGAGGGTAGAATTGGATTTGAGATCCAAACACTAGAGTTGATGTTTCGAAAAAAATAACATCATGAAATGTAAGGTTTGGATCCGGAAAGCCTAGGAATTTTTTCCTCTAAAGATTACATAGAATTAATGAAATTGTCTTCATGCTTTCGTACTTGTATATTTTGTTTGGTGGTACTTGTCAGTAAACGTTGCAGGTACTTAATAAAATATGATGATCTTATGAAGAGTATGATGAATAAAGACTTGGTAATCAAATTAGATCCTTGCGCACGCAGACTCATATGGAGATGGATCATGAAGATGTTATCATTAGATGGGACACTATAAGAAACAAGTCCTGAAAACCCAAAAAGCAAGAAGAAAGAAAGAGACTAAGCTACAGTTGATGAAGTTCCACCAAAGAAGACCAAAATTGAGGACTCTGAAGTCAAAGATTTATTCTATTAAGTCTTCAGGGACATTATCCGTTGTATATCCTTTACTTATAGTATAGGTTATTATTTTTAGGTCTTGTAAAGTTTCTCTTATGTTTGACTCTAGGATCAATCTTTCTTTTATATTTCTAGGATTTATAGATCTAATATGTTTTGTTAGAAAATTCTTGAGTTGTTTTGATAAGTTGAAGAAATCTCTCAAAAAGCTAGATTGATACAAGATCAAGACGGAGCTTCCACCTTTTCACAAAAGGATAAGTATTCCTCATTTCTTTCATTATTTTGTCGATTCCCTCTATACATATTTAACTTTATTTATGATGCCTGAATATAATCCTTTCCATGTGTTTTCTTTGAAAGAAGGATTGCAAGTATATTCTAAAGAAGAAAGGATTGTGATTAGATTCAGAGGGAGGCTCTAAAGGAAGATTTGAAAGAAGTTTTGTTGTAGAGGAAGCCCTTCAAGAAGCCCTACAAGGTTTGTGAAAACAACAACTCAAGGTATGTTTAAGTCTACAAGATTTGTAGCAAGCCTTCTTCACATAAGAAGGTACAATGATTTTGAGATCTGCTTTAAATTACTAACTCTCTCATGTTTAGGGTTTTGAATCATAAAGATTCTTATTTGTTAGGGTGACTAATCTTCAGCTTAAATCAACCCTTGTCGAACTCAATATATTTTGTTCACTTTGGTAAAACCCTAACCTTTAGGGTTCACTATAAAACCCTAGCCTTTAGTGTTTGTTGATGATATCTAGAACATTTGATGAAACCCTAGCTTTATTTTAGGGTTTGATGAATTTGAGGTTTATGACAAAACCCTTGTAATAGTAATGTAAGATCCTAGGAATGAAACCCTAGATATATATACTTCCATATGATTGAAACCTTAGCTTGGTCGAGTTGTTTGTATCTAAGGTTTACGCAAAACCCTAGTAGAGTTTGATATAAGATTCTAGGGTATGATAATGAAAAGCTAGATGTAAAATGCTTTCACTATGATTGAATTTAGTTGTTGATATCTAAAGTTTATTTTTGGTAAAGGAATCTAGGGTTTGCGACAAAACCCTAGCAAAGATTGTTGTGAAAGTCTAGGGCATGAAAAGTGTAACCTTTGTTAATTGAAAAACCTAACTAAGTTTAGGTTTTGGATATCTAAAGATTGATTTCTTATTTTTGATAACCCTAGATGCTCCCATTGTATTGATAAAGTTGACTTCATATGTGTTTGTGCTTGGTTATACTTGTTATTGAAAATTTGCAGGTACAAAATCTTCAAGATGTTGAAGATGCTTACCAACCTCATACTTGATGATGATGATGTTGAGCATGATGGAAAGAGGGAGCTATAAGAATCTTAAAGTTCACATTATTGGTTAATAGATGACCTTGTTGCCATGTAAGTTAGAAGGAATGATGATCTGAAGGTTGAAGTTCTCCGATGATATGATAATGGGAAAGAAAGAGCTTATGTCGCTGCGTTGTTGATGGATTTGTCCCCTCATAGAGAAGAAGGTTGGATAAAGAAAGTGTATATCTCCCCAATTAAGAGGGAGGGCATATTGTGACAGTTATAACAAAAACCATGAAGAAAGAATAAAAAATCGAAGATAGGCTAAAGCACTACAGATGGTTATTTGTGATTGAAGTTGCGCACTATAATTGAATGTGCTGAGGCTAAGTTTGGTGCTGCTGGAAGAGTTGAAGAAGGAAGTTTCCATCTGTTAAAAATTGTAACTAGGTTCGGTCTTCATAAATGTAATTGAGTCACTATGTAATGTACTTGTTAAAAGAATGAGAAAGAAATATTTTTATTATTATTACAATGACTTATTAAAGCATGGGTTTCATGCTTAGTCATCATTTTTTATTAGTCAAAGTCCCCATTGTGGACTCCTAGGATTATTATTGAGTCATTAGAGTCATTGTACCTTTTATATGACCTTCTAGGGCTTTCGCATCATGTAAAAAGAATTATTTTTGAGTCAAAAATGTATTATGTCACCTCCACACCAAGTCGACCTAAAGGAGATCAAGTCGGCCTCAAACTGGGCAATTTGACCTCACTAAAAGGGTATATATTTTACTAGGTTGAATTCATTTGGACACACTCTCACTCACAAGTTCGATATCCAAGAAGACGCTGGGAAAAAGTGTGAAGTAGGAGAAGGTCAAAAGAAGTGTGAGTTTGGCTAAGGAAGAAGAGAAGAAGAAATCGAAATTTGGTCTATCTATCTTTCTCTCATGTGGGCTACTTTAGGAGATCGAAGTCTTTTACTAAGTCGAAGTTGTTGCTGCCTACTGTTGCTAAGTCAAAGTTGCTGGATCGAAGTGTTGTTGCTACTACAAGGTCAAAGTTCTGGCAAAGTGAGGGTTGACTTGGTGTGGAGGAGGTTTGTGTCTAGGTTGAAGAGTCTCAAGAAAACTATTGAAGGAAGAGATTTCGACTGGGTTTTCCCCTAGAGAGGGGTTTTGCCCTGGCAGAGTGCCTACATCTTGTGTCTCGTGTTTTTGTGATCTTCATATACACATAATTTGGTAATTGCTTGATGAAATATAATATAATAAAGAAGTAAAAGAAGCCAACATAATTCACAAGTAATTATTAAGAAAGAAGAAATCAAACCCTAATCTACTAGCATTGATTTCTCAACATGGAATCAGAGCTAAGGTCAAGGAAGATTGAAGATCACTTTGTTGGCTCAAAGGATATGCCTACTCCCTCTGTGACAAGCTATATAAGAATGGGATTCAATATTGCAGGAAGTTCGATCAAGAAGATCTCCCACTACTTATTCAACAAGGGCAAGAGTCAAGGGTTCTTGGTTGCTCTTACAGATTCTCTTAGTGATGATAATGCATGGATTATTGATAGTGGAGCATCAAGACACATGACAGGATAAAGTAAACAACTTCACACTCTATCAAAGGAACCATCTTCTCATGCAGTGGAATTGGGAGACAACAAAAGCTATGCTTTTCAAGGCCTGGGATCAAAATCTTTGAAGTTCGATAATGGAGCTACATCTCAACAATATACTATATGTTCCAAGTTTGAAATAGAATTTGCTTTCTATTTTTGTTTAGAAGATAAAGGGGATAGAGTTGCATTTGTTGATGGAAAAGTTTTTGTTTGGGGAAAATAATCAAGTATCGATAAAGCTAGGGTTATTGGAGTTCGTGAAGGAAGCCTATATAGAGTCATTACACCACCTCCTCAAGCATTGGTTCATATGGAAATCAATCCCATTGAGCTGCATAGGAGATATGGTCATCTACATTACAAGGTCATTCCTACTCTTAATAAACTATTTCACTGCATCCCCAATATCAAAGAAGATCATGAAGGAGTTTGCAAGGGATGCTCTTTGGGTGAACACACAAGAAAACCATTTTCAAATAATGAAATAAGCTCTAAAGAAATATTAGACCTCATTCATTCTGATGTGTGTGGACCCATGTCTGACAAATCACTTGGAGGTCATCTTTACTTTGTAACTTTCATAAATGATCATTCTAGAAAGACATGGCTCTACCTTCTCAAGAAGAAGGATGAAGTATTTGAGAAGTTCAAGGAGTTTAGATCTGAAGTAGAAACCCTAACTGAAAGGAGAATAAACACTCTGAGGTCCAACAATGGTGGGGGATACACTTCTAAAGAATTAATTGCATATTGTAAAGAAGTAGGAATTCAGAGGGAGCTCATTGTTCCCTACTATCTCGAACAAAATGGGGTAGTTGAAAGAAAGAACAAATCAATTAAAGAAGGCATTCGAACAATGCTCCTTGATCAAGACTTACCAAAATTCTTATAGGGAGAAGCAGCAATGACAGCGGTATACATTCAAAATAGAAGCCCTCATAGAATTCTTGAGAACATCACACCTGAGGAAGCATTCACAAGAAAGAAGCTGAGTGTGGATCATCTCTAAATCTTTGGGAGTCCTGCCTACATCCACGTTCCAAAAGGCAAGCGAAAGAAGTTACACTCTACAAGCATCAAAGGAATCTTTGTTGGCTATAGACTCTCCTTAAAAGCATATAGAATCTACATCAAAGAAGGAAGACATATTGAAGTAAGCAAGGATGTCATATTTGATGAGAATCAAGCCTACAAAAGATCCAAGGACATTCCTATTGATTATGATGACAAAGACATACCTATATTCGAAGAAGAAGTACAGCATGACAATCCTACTACTATTCAAGAAGAAGAAGAAGGAGCAAGTGAGCCTATTCAACATGTGGTCATACCAACCACTAGGAAAAGGCCAAATTGGTTAAAAGCAACCCTTGAAGACGCTGAAGAACATGAAGATGTAAAAGGAAACTTTAGAGAAAGCAAAAGGTCGAAGAGATACTCTGGATATGTTCAATATATAACAAAACTAATTGAAATTGAACCACCTACATTCAAAGAAGTTGCTCATCAAGAGGTTTGGAAGAAGGCAATGCAGTAAGAATATCAATCCATCATGAAGAATGGGGTTTGGGAAATCGTTCCTAGACCTAGAGACAAATCAATTGTCACCTCTAAATGGATTTATAAGATCAGGCATGTTGTTGATGGAAGCATAGGCAAATACAAGCCAAGTTTTGTTGCAAGGAGTTTCTCTCAAAAGGAAGGCATAGATTATGAAGAAACCTTTGCGCCCACTCCAAGTATACTACTATTAGATCCTTGGTTTCATTGGCTGACACCATGGGATGGAATATCCATCAAATGGATGTGAAGATAGCATTTCTGAATGGGACCATTGATGAGGAAAAATATATAGAGCAACCTGAAGGCTTTGAGGTAATAATAGAGATACTCATGTATGTCGACTCAAGAAGGCCCTATATGATTTGAAGCATGCACCTAGGGCATGGTATGCAAGAATGGATGCATACCTTCTAAGAATTGGGTTCGTGAAGAGTTTTGTTGATCCAAATCTCTACATCAAGGTGGAGAATAATATGCCAGTCCCTATTCTACTATATGTGGATGATCTATTCATCATTGGTGTGGAGCAAAGAATTCGAGAGTGCAAGAAGATGTTTACAGCTGAATTAAAGATGAAGGATCTAGGACTAATGGACTATTACCCGGGTCCAAAAGTATGGCAGAAACCTAGGGAAATATATTTGGGGCAAGGAAAATACATCATCGAGTTGTTGCAGAAATTTGAGATGATGAATTCCAAACCCATGACTACTCATATGATCACCAATATTAAGAAGTTGAGGAGCTCTGACTCAAGTCTCGTGGATCCTACCTCCTATCGAAAGTTGGTAGGCTCCCTGATGTATCTGGTAAACACTAGGTCAGAAATATGTTTTATTGTAAACATTCTTAGTCAGTTCCAGTTGGAGCCTCGTCATGATCACTGGATAGTTGCCAAGCACATATTGAGATATCTTCATGGCACTATACATCACTGCCTAAAGTATCATAGCAAGGAACTCAAGCTAACTGGCTTCACAGATTCTGATTAGGGTGGCAGTGAGACTGATGGAAGGAGCACTACAGGTGGATGCTTTAGTTTGGGAGTTGTTATGGTCTCATGGATGAGTACGAAGCAAGATCTTGTTGCATTGAGTAGTGTTGAGGCAGAATATGTGGCTGCATGTGAAGTAGGAAAAGGGGTTGTCTGGTTGAGGAAGCTTCCAAAGAATTTTCTTGAGAAGCCTCTAGGTCCTACAATAATCAATTGTGACAACCAAAGTTGTATCAAGATGTTTGGAGATCACGTGTTCCATGCTAGGACGAAGCATATCAACAAGTTACACTCTATGAGGAACTTGGTGCAGGATGGGATCGTGAAGCTGAAGTATGTCCCAACAGTTGAACAGGTAGCTAACATACTAACAAAGTCTCTTCCTAATAAGAAGTTTGAATATCTTAGCAAAATGCTTGGTTTCATAGATGTTGTTGATATTGTTGATAAAAAATTGAAAGAGATTTGTTGAGGCATTATGAGTGAAGCATTGCATGGGAGGACATCAGGTCGGCACAATGTATTGATGTCTAGATCCCGAAATAGGGAGGGTGGCATTGGTCTTGGAGCTCTGACCTTGGATACACACCTAGATCCCTGGGTTGATGGTTAGCAAGTAAGCATGATGGTACCCAGAGAGGCTGAAAGCTTTAGTCCATCTTAGTCCCACCTCTCCAACTGGATAGATTGCCCTGGTCAGGAATATATTCCATGGCATTCGGTGCCTAAATTCTTCATAATTCATATAGTTTGAGATCTTCCTTATGAATACCTCCCCAGTTAAGAGGGAGCGTTGAAAATTGTAACTAGGCTCGGTCTTCATAAATGTAATGTACTTGTCAAAAGAATGAAAATGAAAATCTTTATCATTATTACAGTGACTAATTAAAGCATGGGTTTCACGCTTGGGTCATCATTTTTTATTATTCAAAGTCCCCATTGTGGACTCCTAGGATTAATATTGAGTCATTGGAGTCATTGTACCTTTTAGAAGACCCTTCTTGGGCTTTCGAATCATGTAAAAAGAATTATTTTTTAGTCAAAAATTTATCATGTCACCTCCACACCAAGTCGACCTAAAGGAGATCAAGTAGGCCTCAAACTGGGCAATTCGACCTCACCAAGAGGGTATATATTGAAGTAGGTCGAATTTATTTGGACACACTCTCACTCACAAGTTCGATATCCAAGAAGAAGCTAGGAAAAAGTGCGAAGTAGGAGAAGAAGGTCAAATGATCCATAAACTGTCGTGGATATTCCATTGGACAATTCGTCACAACAGATCTAATAATATAAATTAAAATATTGTATTTTTACACTATTACAGTTTTATTAAAATTCTAGATCTGTAAATTTAACTGTAATTAGTGCATGCATGCGAATATAAATTATGCAGAAAAGTAGAGGAGAACGACAAAATAAGCTCACACACACCTAAGACACAAGATATGTTCTCTAGGAAACCCTTTCGGGAGAAAACCCAGCTGGAAGGTGAGGTCGCTTCGCTCTCTTTATCTATCTAGAAATATGACTGCAAGCATAAAGAAGTCCTGCCTGTGGCCCGTGGGTTGCTACAGTGCACAGATCCTCTCTATGTGCTCTACCTCCTATCTCTCCTGGCTATCTTTGCTCAGCTATGGAACAAAATGCTCTCGAAAGAATGGAATGCCTCTTCCTCCTAGTGGCCTGGTTATAACACAGCCCGATAGCCTACTAGTGGTTAATTTTGACTTCATCAACTCTTAACTAGAGTTACAAAATAGACTATTCTAGAGCCTTTTACATCACAAACACATGGCTATCCCCTTTTCCATGAATAATGGGGGTTGATGCAGCATCCTCCCGAACTATAGGTGTGAAAACAAGAAGGTCAACTTATGAGTGGCATAAATTTTGCATACGGACTCTGATTGATGTGCTTCTTGCGTCGTTGGAAACATCTTTGTGTGTAGAATAGCATGTAAAAGTGTGGCCCTAAAGCGGCAAAGTTTTACCCCCAAAAAACGTCATTTGATGCCTCAAAACACTCTCGGAAGGTTTCAGACCTGTTTCGCCAAACTGGGTCTCGTCGGTAAAAACGGTCCCGTGAGTTGATTCCTCCACTTTTTCCACTCCAAATGCATCGAGATGGATGGCAAACAATATAAAGATCCAATTCGGATCACACCTCCTCATTTTGGGAGGTTTTTGGTCCCCAAAAGCTTTTATTGAATGAGGTGAGGAAATTTTTCCTCCACCTTCTCTCCAATGTACCATTTAGCTTTGCCTGGAAGTTGTCCCTTCAACCCAATCTACTAAAGGTCATGCTGCCCCTGTATTGTAGTTCTGGATCTCTTCTGCAAAATTGTATCTTCTGTCAACTCTGCCTGAGCGTCTGGTGCCAAATCCTCCACAGAAGGTAGGACTTTTTCCTCTTCCTGATCTAGCATGGAAGGTTCATAGAGTTACAAATTCTCTATATTCACAACTGAGTAAATGCGCATATATGCTGGTAAACTGAGTCAATAGGCATTATCACCCACCTTTTCTAGTATCTCAAAGGGACCATATCTGAGAGCCTTTATTTTCTTACCAGGCCCCTACAACCTCTCCTTGTTCAACTGTAGCCATACTCTGTCTCCCACCTTGAATGATTTATCTGTTTTGTGTTGATCATGCCTGGCCTTATAGTTCTCCTGCGACTTCGGCAGTTTTTCCTCTAAACTGTATATGGATCTGCTTGATCTTCTCTATAAAATTTTCAACCCTCAAAGCATCCATTGTAATATCTTCCTTCACTCCTCCTTGCTTCCCATATGAAATATCCAAAGGTCAAGGTGGAAAATATCCAAAACAAGTCTCAAATGGGGACTTTCCTATAGAAGTGTGGACTGCTTTGTTATAATAATGTTGTATATATACCAGATTTTCATCCCAGGTCTTGGGATGCTTTTGGTTGTATCCCCTTAAAAGTTGCACCAAAGTCTTGTTGACTACTTAAGTCTGCCCATCTGTCTGTGGATGGAATGTTGTAGATCTCTTCAATTTTGTATCCATCTTCTCCCACAATGTAGTCTAGAATGCACTGAGAAATATTGTATCCCTGTCTGAAATGATGTTCCTCAATATCCCAAAGTGCACCCAGACCTGTCCAAAGAACAAGTTTGTTGCTTCTTGTCCATTGATGGTCTTTCTACAAGGCATCAGAACACACATCCTGCTAAACCTGTCAACTACCACAAACAAGTAGTCATGTCCCTTCCTAGTTATTGGTAAACCTCCCACAAAGTCCATGGAAATGTTTTCTCAAGGATGAGTAAGCATAGGTAAGGGATGGTATAGACCTTGTTTCCTGTTGATGGGCTTGTTGGTACAACAAAGCATGCATCCTCTTATGAACCTAGCTACCTGATCTTGCATCTTGGGCCAATACAAACACCTTTGCAAGTTAGCGATGGTCTTTCCTACACCAAAGTGCCCCGCAACCTTGGAGGTGTGAGCCTCTCTGATCAACTACAATCGCTCACCTTTAGGAACACATAGCCTATCCAACCTGTAGGGTAACCCATCCTGGAGATGGTAGTCAAGGGTGTTGTCACCATCGTGCACATGACCTTGACTCTACAACTGCTCATACACCTCCTTGAAGTTCTCATCTTTTGAATATGCCTCTCAGTATGTATCATGAGTGAATGGCTCCATGTGCATAAGATTCCCCAAAGTTGTAATCTTTGATGTGGGTAGCCTTAAAAGCATGTCGGCCAACTTGTTTGTACTACCCTTCATAGACTTGATCACCCAATGAAACTGCTGTAAAAACCCCATCCACTTGTAATGTCTGGTCTGTTGTAGCTTTCTCTGGGCCTGCAAGTACTGTAATGGTTGGTAATCTGTGTGGATTACTGTCTCCTTTCGCATCAGATAGTGCTTCCACTTCTTCACAGGATGCACCATGGCATAAAGCTCCTTATCGTAGGTAAGGTAGTTAAGAACTGCCCCATCAAAAAGTTCAGAATGGTAACATACAGGCCTTCCTCCCTCCATCAAGACAACTCCCATAGCATAGCCACTCGCATTTGTCTCCACTTCGAAAGGCCGCTGCAAAATTGGTAATGCCAGAACTAGTGCTTCACTGATCTTCTTCTTTAACTACTTGAAAGCCCTTTGTTGACCTTTTCCCCACTGAAAACTTTTTCCACTTGCTGTTATGGCGTGGAGCGGTGTTGCTAACACTGAAAATGAGGCTATGAATTTCCTCAGGTATTGTGCTGCCCAATGAAACTTCTGCCTTCAAAAACATTGGTAGGCACCAGCCATTTCATGACGGCTCTATCTTCAAAGGATCTATCTTCAGTTCTTCTCCACCGACCACATACCCCGAATACACCAAGGACTGTTGTGCAAACTCACATTTCTTGAGATTTGCTAGCAGTTGGTGCTTCTTCAACGTTTCTAGCACTTGCGTCAAATATGACATATGCTCCTCCCAAGTAGCACTATATACCAGTATATCATCTAAATAGACAATAACAAATGAATTTATAAAAGGGCACAGTACATCATTCATTAATCTCATAGATGTAGTTGGTGCATTACATAGGCCAAATTGCATAACTATCCACTCCTACAAACCTTGCCTGGTTTTAAAGGCGGTCTTCCATGTATCTTCTTCTTTGAATCGAACTTGGTGATATCCAGACTTGAAGTCCAACTTGGTGAAGTACTTTGCTTGTTGCAATTGATCCAACATATCGTCTATCCTAGGTGGGGGGTATCTGTTCTTGAGCATGATTTTATTCAACGCATTGTAATTTATACACATCTGCCAATTCCCATCCTTCTTTGGCACAATGACGATGGGTGACCGACATGGTGATGTACTCGGTCGAATGACATGCTGTTCCAGCAGTTGCTACTACTGTTTCTTCACCTCACTTGTTGCAATAACAGACTGTCTGTACAGCCCAATATTTGGCAATGGGGAGTCTACCAAAAGTCGGATCTCATGCTCCAGTTCTCTCTTATGTGGTAACCCTTTAGGCTCTCATTATACATCCTTGTATGCATGTAACAACTCCTCCAATTGTTGTTTATGTTTCTTAGTACACCCCACCAGG
The DNA here is from genome assembly GCA_034641835.2 of Pinus albicaulis. Taxonomy (NCBI): domain Eukaryota; kingdom Viridiplantae; phylum Streptophyta; class Pinopsida; order Pinales; family Pinaceae; genus Pinus; species Pinus albicaulis. Next base: position 511,344,357 of record CM076569.1, read on the forward strand.
GATGCATTGCCTCTTATTGACTCCTCTTCAGACCGACTTTCTCTTAAAAACAATAAAAGATACTTCTTGTTAGAACTGATCAATTTCTTGGCTTGGTTGGCACTTACCAGCAAAATTTTCGACTTGCCTTTGTGCGTGTTGATGATGAGCGATTTTCCATAGTTGATGAGTCGGTATTGGTTGGCTCTCCTCATGAATATTGCATTGCGCATGTACATGTACAGACTCCCAAACACAACTCCACATATATCAAGGGGAACCACATCTAGATCCACTTCATCAATAAAATCAGCGCTGATATCAAATCTAATTCTATATTGTTTTGTTACCTTCAACTTTGCATCCTTGTTTACCATCCCAATGGATATGGACTTGGATGATCACAAACTTCCAGCCCCAACTTCTAGACTAGCTCTGTTGCAATGAGATTTGTCTGCAATCCTGATTCAAACAGAGCATCAATATTTTTCTTCTTGACCTGTATCTTTATATGGAAGAGTTTGACCATTTCTTTCTCTTCCTGTTGTTGAAGGCTACTGAGATTCACCTCTTTTTGTATTGATGTGCAGATGATCTTCTAATCCACGTCCGAGTTGCTTTCAACTTGGTTGCTCAAATCAGTGGCCATGAGATTCTTCTTCTTATTATCTTTCTTCTTGTTCTTTGGGTTTTTCTAGGGATGCAACTTCCAGCACTCCTCCTTTATATGTCCATCAATGTTGCAGTGGTTGCAATGGTTGCTAGGCTCTTTGCACCGGTGTGTTGTGGTTGTCGTCTTTTTATCTTTTCCCCCTTTTTGCTTCTTCTTCCCCTCCTTAGAAACGTCTTGTTGCTCCTTCTACTTCGATCCACTTGATTGTGCTCTTTCCAGGCCTATGTTCCCCAGGTACTGTGCCTGTACACAAGCCTCATCCACCGATTTGGGATATAACAACATCACTTGCTCACACAGACGGTGATGCAGACCCCCCAAATACTTGAGGAGTGCATCTGGGTTCTTTGGAGAAATACCCAAAATTATAGCCATCTTTCTGAATTATGTGATGTACTCCTACATGCTTTGGCCTGGCCTTTTGCCTGAAGTAATGCCACTGGATCCATTGGTCCTCCACGTACCCGATGGGATAAAATTGTGACCTAATGAGGGTTTTGAAATCCTCCCACTTAGTCACTGGAGGTTTTCCCTCCAACCTCAGGGTTTCCATGTGGTTCTCCCACCAAGTCAGTGCATGGCCCTCCAATTTCAGTCACGCAAATGAGATATTTTGCCCTTCCTCAATCTAATGGATGCTGAAATAAACTTCCAGTTGCTGCAACCATGGGTTCAGCGTTAGAGCATCGATCTCGTCGTGGTACGGCTTGATATCAACTTTTGCTTCCACTTTGAATAGGGATTGATTCACGGCACTCGAACTGGATTGATCTTTTATGGGTTCTTTCTTCGGTTGGCTCTCTCTGTCTTCCCAATCTCCCAATCTCCCAATCCCCCTTTTGATTTGTCCTCTGCATTTGAACCCCCTCTTCTCCAAATATCCCTAGCTTATTGCTTAAGGCCACCATGAGGACGTTTACATTGCAATTTATATCCGCGACTTGTTGTTCAAGATACGGAAACCTCACCTCTGCAAGATCACAAAGTTCGTTTACAAATTCGTCGACCATGATTAGGGTTTTACTATTTTAGGCCCCGTCGATCTAGATCCCTGCAAACTCGACAAAATACAAGAAACTTGCTCTGATACCAAATGATCCCTAAATTGTCGTGGATATTCAAATGGGCAATTCGTCACAACAGATCTAATTATAATAAATTAAAATACCATATATTTACACTATTACAATTTTATTAAAATTCTAGATCTGTAGATTTAACTGTAATTAGTGTATGCATAAATATAAATTATGCAGAAAAGTAGAGAGACAAAATAAGCTCACACACACATAAGACACAATATATGCTCTCTAGGAAACCCTTTCGAAAGAAAACGCAGCTGGAAGGTGAGGTCGCTTCACTCTTTTTCTCCGTCTGGAAATATGGTTGCAGGTACAAAGAAGTAACGTTTGTGGCTCGTGGGCTACTACAGTGGACAGATCCTCTATGTGTGCTCTACCTCCTATCTCTCTTGGCTATCTTTGCTCAGCTATGGAACAAAATGCTCTCGAAAGAATGGAATGCCTCTTCCTCCTAGTGGCCCGGTTATAACACAGCCTGATAGCCTACTAGTGGTTAATTTTGACTACATTATCTCTTAAATAGAGTTACAAAATAGACTAATCTAGAGTCTTTTACATCACAAACACGTGGCTAGCCCCTTTTCCATGAATAATGGTGGCTAACGCAGCATCCTCCCGAAATATAGGTGTGAAAATAGGAACGTCAACTTCTGAGTGGAATAACTTTTGCGTATGGACTCTGATTGGCGCGCTTCTTGCGTCTTTGGAAAGATATTTGTGTGTAGAATAGCATGAAAAGGTGCGGCGCTAATGAGGCAAATTTTTACACTCAAAAAACATCATTCGGTGCCTCAAAACATTCCTGGAAGGTTTCAGACCCCGTTTCGCCAAACTGGGTCCCGCCAGTAAAACCGATCTCGTGAGTTGATTCCTCCACTCTTTCCACTCCAAATGCATCGAGATGGATGACAAACAATATAAATATCCAATTCGGATCATCAAAAGAAGTGTGAGTTTGGCTAAGGAAGAGGAGAAGAAGAAAATCGAAATTTTGGTCTATCTATATCTCTCTCGTGTGAGCTACTTTAGGAGATCGAAGTCTTTTATCAAGTCGAAGTTGCTGTTGCTGCCAGTTGTTGCCTATTTTTGCTAAGTCGAAGTTGTTGGGTCAAAGTGTTGTTGCTGCTACAATGTCGAAGTTCTGGATCAAAGTTAGGGTTGACTTGGTGTGGAAGAGGTTTGTGTCTAGGTTGAAGAGTCTCAAGAAAAACTATTGAAGGAAGATATTTTGACTGGGTTTTCCCCTAGAGAAGGGTTTTGCCCTGGCAGAGTGCCTACATCTTGTGTCTCGTGTTTTTGTGATTTTCATACACACATAATTCGGTAATTGCTTGATGAAAGATAATATAATAAAGAAGTAAAAGAAGTCAACATAATTCACAAGTACTTATCAAGAAAGAAAAAATCAAACCCCAATCTACTAGCATTGATTTCTCAACACCATCAAGATGTGTTTGGATATTGTGATGACATAAACAGCATCAAAATAGTTGAAGACCCTGAATTTTTGTGCTAGCATACAAGAACATATACATTGGAAGTTTGATACTAGATGAGGTCGTGAAGCTACAATACTTGCCAACAAATCAACAAGTAGTTGATGTATTGAAGAAATCTCTTCCCAACAAGAAGTTAGTTTATTTTAGGAGCATACTTGGATTGGTGAATATCTCTAATTTAGTTAAGAGGGAGAGACGAAGTACCAAAAAATTGTTTGTATGATGGTACTTGGGAGGACACCTTAGCCTGGTTAATATTGAGATCTCAGTTGATGTCTAGATCCCAGTGAGGGAGGGTATCATGTGGAGCTTTGATATAGTGTTGATACCTAGATCCCTATAAGGGTTGGTGTCAGGGCATGATGGCCTAGATGGTATCTATATCCTGTTGGATTGATACCAGGGTTGTAGCCTGATGGTACCTATAGTGGCAGTTGCCTAGATGACACCTTAGTCCCTGTTGGGTGGATACCTTGGCAGTTAGGGTATTCCTAGCATTGCGTATGTCGTTACACTCTTCATGGAACATTTCAAATCGAAGTCAACCTTGTACCGGTTGAACAATTATGAATACCTCCCTAGTTAAGAGGGATTGTTGATAAATGTAACTAGTATCGGTCTTCATAATTGTATTTGAGTCATGATGTAATGTATTTGTCAAAAGAAAGAAAAGAAAATTTATTATAAAATAAAATTATTTATAAGCATGGTTTCATGTTTTATTTATTTCTATTTCTAAGTCAAAGCACCCATTGAGTGCTTCTAGGGTTTATGTCATGAGTCATAGTCCTTGTCATTATGTAATAGACCCTTCTTGGGCTCTGTGTGTCAAGAAAGAAAATTGTTTTTGATGTAAACTGGTCATATAAAGTTTAAACCCTCCTCCACCAAGTCGGCCTACCCTTCTTCAAGTCTTCCTCAAAAGGAGCTTCAAACCACTATAAATAAGCAGTTACTCGACCTCATTTGATATTTCCAATTAAGCAAGTTCGATATACAACTTGAAAAGGAGAAAAAGATGTGAAAAAGGCAAGAGAAGAAGAAGAAACCCTAAAGAAAAGGAGGAACCCTAGCGAAGGAAGAAGACCATTTTTCTTTTGTTTTTGCTTCACACGTGCAAGTTTTTGAGCTACTGGAGGGGACTAAAGTTGTAGGTCTATAGTAGGGCTGAAAATTCCTGATGCAGGGGGGCCAAAATTTTGAACTGATGCAGTTTGACTTGAGTTGACTTTTGGAGTTTGGCCAATCATCTTAGGAGGTTGACTTGGTGGATTTAATGGAAATCTTTGTCTTGGTCAAAAGCTCTTGGTTGTCTCATTTTATTTGGTTCTAAAGGAAGAGAAGAGAATTTTTGGGTTTTACCCTAGAAAAGGGGTTTTTCCCTGGCTGAAAGCCTACATCCTGTGTCCTTGATCTTCATGTTTATGTTTTGGTAGTTACTTGATGATAAGAAGATAAAAGAAGATATAAAAGAACTATAAGAAGATAACTAAATATCACAAGTAATTATCAATATAAGAAAATATTTCTTCCTTTTTTTATTTTCTAACAGATCTAGCCTCTTGAGGGCTTGATCCACCATATTTAGGCCTCTTCTCCTCAACGCATTATCCTTTTTCGGAGGCCGCAGGCCCTAGAGGGTTGCTCATATTACAAATCAAAGGTTTGACAAGCGTTTTGACCCATAATATTTTTGGTAAACAACTTCAAAATTTGTTTTATCTCTTCTGCCATCAAATCTGACTTGGATTGCAGGCTCATTAACGAATTTTGAAGGTTGAAAGTTCTTATTACAAGGCTTTTATTGTAGCCACTAAGTGTTTTAAGCCATCTAGGCTTGCCCACAAGCCTAAATGGTTCACAAACTTGTTACATATTGTCCTCATACTAATTTGACCTTGCTTTGCAGACCTAATCAAATTTGTAGAACAATGTTTCAACGTCAAAAACATAATGCTTGAATGGTGGTACCTCTCTTGGTTTGAAAAATTGCCATTGCAAGTTCTGATCCATTAAAAAGGCTTATAAATTTTTCTCATATACTAACTATGGTTGATTGCAGGTTTGGCATCTTTTGGGGTAAGGGTTTTGATTTTCATTTTGGGCCTGGGTATTCGATTGATCCATCAAAACTTGCTCTCTAGGCCTGGTCGCAAGACCTAAAGGCCATTCTAGTCCTGGTCGCAAGCAATTAGAAGTCTTTTCCTTAATGAATTTGGTCTAGGGCTAACTGTTGAGAATTTGGAAGGGCATAGTTTAATTCAATTCTCTACTTGATAACTACTTGTGAACTTATTTCTTTTACTTAGACCTTCTCTTCATTAGCTTATTATGTCTTTCATCAAGTCAATTATCAAAACACAAGAGACACAAGTTTTAGACTCTTCAAACCAGGGCCAAAACCTCTCCCTCTTGGAGAGGAAAAACCGCAAGTAATTCTTCTTATAGACTTTCAGTTCACAAGTACCATGACCATGACACAGACCCTTGACCCTTGTATGCCTCCAAGACCTTGTCACTGCTCTTTTCTTGGCTCTTTATGCTGATCTCCGTTTTTTCACCGTTCTGCACCAATACTAGAGAACTCAATCTCTAGTCAAACTATCAAGCCATGTGCTTCCTTTGTTGTACTCCTTTATTCTAGCCACGGCTTCCTAGAAGATCCTCCTCGGCCATCTCTTTTAAACCTTTATTGCCCAAGACCGAGATTCTTTGTTGTAATCTTCTTCCTTTGTTATCACAAATTCCTTCGCTCTCTTTCTAAGTGATGTTATATATATATTAATCCAAAACAAAGATGTATTTTAACCAAGACCAAATTGTGGGTACTCTTTTAGTGACCCTCCTTTATACTATGTATATTCTCGATTCTTCCTTAGATGTCCAATACCTTAAGACTGTGAAATTCCTATAGCCAGGCAAATTTGATTACTTGATAGTCTACTCTTCCACACAGTTTATTCTTTATGCCTTTCACTGTATCTTCGTCATGTACTTTGTATGTATTGCAGACTAATTCAATCTCCTCTTGCAAACCCTTATCTGAATGTCTTTCTTGCAATTTAATCCAAAAATCTCAGAGTTGTACGAACTGTTCTGTGCATATTTTCTGCGCAGACCACAGGGGTATTTATAGTTGTTTGCCCTATAATTAGCCGACCTGTCAGTGAATAGTTGTGTCTATTTTGGGTTGACCTTTCAAGGGGTATTCTGCAGCATTTTCAAGTCGACTTCTTCCAGCTATTTCTAGAGCATGATGACAAGGTCTGAAGGCATACTTTTTGACCTTCACAAGTGTAACAATCCTTCAAATACATGACTCTAAATTATACATTTATGACAAGATGACAAATCCCTAAAAAACATCAAGAAGAAGTCTTTGACCTATAATAAAAATTCCTTGCTCGTGAAACCCATCAAGCAAGCTTTACAAAATTACATATTATTATCTTTGTCTTCTTCATTACATAAATTCAGAATTACTAGTCATTATGACGACCGAACCTAGTTACATTTTCCAACACTCCCTCTTAACTAAGGAGGTATTCATAATGGTACATGGTTACTTTCAATCTGAAGAATTTCATAAGAAGAATCAAATTGGTAAACGCATATGTATAGCATCATATCAACCATCATTGTCATAGTGCAAGACCTTGACTAACAGCCCCATCTCTCAACGAGACAATGGGCTACAATGCTAGCGAAACAATGATTTATAGACACCATCGTCATTGTCTCTCCAAGGTACATACTCCACTCAGGTGTTCACAAAGTATGACCTTACTAGACTACTCTTATCTTGGGTAGCTAATCCTCAAAGAATATCGGTCCACGACTACTCTTATCTTGAATGACCTATCACATTCTCAAAGAGTATCGGATGCCAAATGATTACCCAATCCTCCAGTCTTCCCAGGTGAAGACCAAAATGATGTGTCTATCCACTCTCTCCTTCATGGCCTTCACTAAGACTTACTGCGGCTAGTCCTGGTCTAGTGCATGACACATGAATTAGAGAATCAAATCTGTCACTTCCTTTTAGTTTAGGATTTACCTGAGTTTCTTCCAAGTAAGAAACTTACCACCAGGCGCCCTCTTAACCAAGGACCTGCAGCAGCAATGGTGAGACACTCAACTACTCATGAAGAATTCCTCCCTTTGATGTCATGAATTTCTTTGATATTGAGGAGTCTTCACTTTGGGATAGCTTCATTGGGCACAAATCATCCATCACTTTCATCCATAAGTCATGTCATCTATCAAAAAGTGATTCATCAATCTTTCTCATCTGGTCCATCTACATGCCATGCTGCTTTCCTTCAAACCATCTTCTGAGGATCTTTCATCCTTCCATATGGTTGGCAACCCTACATCAACTTATCCAGATATATCTATATATATATATATGAACTTATAAATCAAAAGTTACCTCGATGATGATCTTTCTCCATGACATCTTCTTATAGGCATCGGCATCCTTTATTCAGATTGACACATCTCCTAAAGATATGTATTGTCAAGGGTCTTCATCTTTACCGAACTTCTATCAGAGTCTGCATATCTTCCCGGAGATTTCTTAGTCAGATCTTCTTGGCTTCCGGATGATAACTGCCTCTTATCATGGTTGCATTTCATGATCTCTTTTTTCTTTCTCCACACAGTTTTACTTCATTCCCAAGAACTTGCAATATGTAGTTCCTTGTTTATGTACAACCACCTCATATTCCATATGAGGACATATTATGTTGATTTCATCTGTTATCTCCAACATGTGTATCAAAAGAGACTCTCCATTCTTTTGATCATAATTCTAAAGATAGAAGTCCATTACCTGCAACCATATGACATGACTTGATAGCATCCAGTGTAAGCATACATGTACCTCATCCTTTTCCTTTTGAGTCATCCTGCAGAAATTTTCTCTAGAATGAAGGATTTCATTCCCTTGACCTGCTTCATCAATATGTCATCATATCCTAATCCCAGAATTTTGCAAGATAGAATTCTTGATGAAACCTTTTGCTTTCTTTCTAACCAGTGAATCCAAAGAGGACTCCATTAGAAAATGTCAGCAAATGTTTCCATATGATTAGTGAATGATGACCCTTGATCTAGATGACTATCTTCCATCAATGTTGTTATCCATAAGGTTTCCAAGAGCCACTTCTTTCATAGTATAGTTGTATTGCGGACATCCTCCTATGACAAGTGCTCCTTCCATGCTTCTATCATGATGCTATTTCTAGAGTGATGCATTAATGTACAATGCTTCCTAACATACTATTTTACAACCGACAAAAACCTCTTAAAGAGGAAGATGATCTCAATCATAGTAGAGATCTTTCACTTCTTTCTTAGATTTCTTTGTATCAGGTTCTCCCCTTTCTTCTGTGACCTGGGCTTCGTCCTTTTCCCTCTTGTCCTATCTAGATTTAGGACAATCCCTTTTATAATGCCCAAGTTCATTACATCCATAGCATCGTACCTTGTCCATGTTTCATTTTCTATTCTAGGACCAAATCTTCTTGTCCATGTTTCATTTTCTATTCTGAGGACCAAATTTACCATATCTTCCTTTCTTCCTGGACATGGCTGCAAAGGCTTGATTTTCTTCACTTGGTCCTGTATCAATTTTGGCTTTCAATCTTGTTTCCTCTATTTTACATAGAGACCATAGATCCTGGAATGGTGTTGCTTCTTTCTTCCCATATATGCTTGAAGTTAAGTTTCCCCATTCTTTCGGTAGAGCATTCAACACCACTGTAGTCATTTCTATATCAGACATTACTTATCCTAATTTGATGATTCTAGATTTGATACATTGGGGATGAGAGAGTCCTTTATGGATTCTATAAGAATCCTCTGGGCTCTTATGTCTACCTTCATGTACTTGGCATGAGCTGGAGCATCTTCTTGAGTTGCAGTTCCTTTGATGTAGATCATGACTTCACTGGGGAAGAGACCATCATGGCTTAGGGACACTCTCGAGGATGTCGAGGGGCATATGGCCCCAAGGGGGACATTACGTGAAAGCAAGACGCCGAACAAATACCAAGGGTATCTAGCAGCCGTGAGTACTATTGTACAATCTGAGCCTGGATCTTTTGAGGAAGTCATAAAGAATCAAGTCTGGAAGGATGTTGTGCACGAAGAGTATGAGTCCATATTGAAGAATGATGTCTGGGATGTGGTTCCAAGACCGGAGGACAAAGCAGTTGTCACCTTGAAATGGCTCTACAAGATCAATCATGGATCTGATGGAAGTGCTGAAAAGTTCAAGGCAGGATTTGTTGCCCGTGGCTTCTCTCAAAAGGAAGGCATAGACTATGATGACATATTTGCACTTATGGCCCGATATACCACCATCCGATCTATCATAGCCCTTGCTGCTACGTAAGGATGGAGTCTTCATCAAATAGATGTGAAGACCGCATTTCTGCATGTTGCGATAAAGAAAGAGGTGTATATGGAGCAACCTCTGGGGTTTGAAGTCCAGGATCAGGACACTCATGTTTGCAGGTTGAAGAAATCCCTCTATGGGTTGAAGCAAGCACCCAGAGCTTGGTACGAGAGGATAGATAGCTACCTAATGAAGTTGGGCTTCACTCGTAGTAATGTTGATCCGAACCTTTACTTCAAGATTGATAGAGAGAAGCCTCTCATTCTGGTGTTGTATGTGGACGACCTCTTCCTGACAGGTGTTGACCCTCTCATTCATCATTGCAAGAGGGAGCTCGCTGCTAAGTTCGAGATGAAGGACCTAGGACTGATGCATTACTTCCTAGGCCTGGAGGTTTAGTAGAGACCTAGCAAGATATTCCTTTCTCAAGAAAAATACATTGTGAAGCTTCTGGAAAGATTTGGTATGGTGGACTGTAAGTCCGTGTCGACACTGATGGAGCTCAACTTTAAGAAGTTGAGAGGCAGCGCTACTGGGCTCGTGTTAGCAAATCCTACAGAGTATCATCAACTCATAGGGGCCCTGATGTTCTTAGTAAACACCCGTCCGGACTTATGTTTTGCAGTGAACACTTTGAGTCAACACATGATTGATCCTCATAACATTCACTAGGTTGGTGCCAAGAAACTCTTGAGATATCTCTGGGGCACGATAGACCATGGGCTGAAATACACTACCGAGAGCATGACACTCCTTGGATATACTGATGCCGATTGGGCTGGCAGTGTGGTGGATCGCAAAAGCACATCCGAATGTTACTTCACAAGTAGATTTGCTTCGAGCAGAAGAGTCGATAGCCTTGAGCGCCGTTGAGGCCGAATACATTGCAACATGTATGGCATGTTGTGAAGTCACTTGGTTGCGAAAGCTCTTCAGTGAGTTGTTCGAGCATGTGCTAGATGTCACCGTTATCCTTTGTGATAACCAGAGGGGGATTCGTTTGTCATAGAATCCCAGGTTCCACGATCGATCCAAGCATGTTGATGGTCGGTACCACTTTATCCAAGATATGGTATAACGAGGCGTCGTAAGGCTCGATCATATAGGAATTGATAAGCAGGTCGCGGATATTCTCACAATGCCCTTAGGTAAGGTCATGTTCCTAACCTTCCGTGAGAATATTAGAATCGTGGAACGACCCTATGCTAAGGGTCCTATTGGACGATGAGCTCTTGGAGCTTTGGGGGGCTTTAGGGATAGCTTCTCGGAGCTATAAGCAACCACAGGGCTAGGCTTGCCGAACCTTGTTGGTGTGTTTCTGCCTCACCGTTGTGATGACTGAGTTGGTTCACCTCTCATTATCTGTGCCTCGTATGCATCCTACCCATTTGAGTTCCGAACTCATGGGAAGTACCTCTCATTTGGCCAGTGAGGTGGGAAAAGTTAGAGACTAGTAGCAAGGACTGATGGACACATCAGAGATTGCCGTACTCTCTATCTAGGATGGCACGGTCCAACCACTTGACCTGGGATCAAGCATAGTAAGATTTCGAACCTCCAACTGACTTCAGGTCAATGAAACTAACTTCGTGTTAGTATATGACTCTCTTGAGTCCTAGTGAGATTTCGAACCTCCAACTAACTTCGGGTCAAGTAAACCAACTTCGAGTTGGTATGAGACTCTTTATGAGTCCTGTAGAGGTTTCAGACCTCTGGGCTCAATCTGTCAACCAGGAATGATGTCCTTGTGACTGACCCACTTCTGTTCTGAAATAAAGAAGCCAGCAAAGCAAGTTACGGCGGGATGACGCACGATGTTTGGATTGCACAAGTGGATGGAGTTCTCCCTAGTTGAGAGGGAGTGTTAATTTTGGACAACTAGGTCCAAACTCCATGTTGTGATGCTCAGATGAAAATGCCAATATTTTTATTGGACTCCTCTTTCGAAGAGGTGCAAGATCGATCTAAAGATCATCTTAATCCGGTGAGCAGAACATTTATTTTGAATTTATTCAAAATATGTGCAGGTCGGCCTTAACGTTTTGTGCACCAACAATAGTGTCACCCCCCCTCACTGATGGATATATAACGGTCAACGTTGGAGGACATTTTCACTCATCTCATCCTCACACATTTCTCTCTCCTCATCTGATTGGTTCGATGTCCTTGGTGGCTCTTCTCTCCACACGTGGGAAATTTCCAGCAACAGCACATTTCTGATTTTGGTCTAGGGTTTCTGCAGCAAACTTTGACCAACCTTGACTTTGTTCAACACAAGGTCAAATCGACCCAAACTCGCCCAAAATTTTGATTTTCCCAATCCGCATTTGCTGGCACTATTCCTGAGGCAAAACGTTGAATTTGACTATTCAGTGTTGACCTAGCTGCTGTTGCTGTTTGTGTTGACCATTTAACTTTTTGGGTTGACTTTTGAGTTGACCATTTCACTATCCTAGAGGGCTGTGTGACATTGCTAGTTGGCTGACCATATTGAGACTTTGCTGGTTGAAGCATCTTGTTGACCACCGTAACGCACCAACACACATATATTTTTGGCTTGTCTTCTGTCGATCTACTAGTATGTTCTATCAGCATTTTACTTTATTGTTTATGTGATTGCTGTCTAATATTGAAGATAATTGCATCAAGCATAGAACATTTACACGAATTTACAGTAAGCTTGTTCAAGCAAAGGATGGAGGTGACCAACATCAACTGTGATAATCAGAGTTGCATCAAGCTCTCTGAGAATCCAGTGTTTCATGACAGGTCGAAACACATAGATATTTGAGTGAAAATTCCTAGATCTAACAATCTCAGGAATCCTACTGCAACCAGTTGAATTTACTACTCCTATTTTGTAAATTACATTACAGAATTAATTTAGATTTCTTCATGAATTAATGCAGTAAATTACTGAAGCAGCCTACACTTAATACTTCATGATTCTGAAACAACGAAACCGAGCAAAGAACAAATCACACATAAGACACCTTTATTTTAGACGAATGTCCCCGGAAAAACCCAATGCGGGAAAACCGGTGCAACAGATCTGAGGGTTTGCATTATTAAGCAGTAACAATTTCTGAATACATCGCTGAATACCTCAAGGGTTATTCAGTTACAGAGAGAGAAATATTGGCAGAAAGAATGTGAGTTTTACTTCACTTAATCACTGGAAAATCTGACTGATTCGGTCACTAGATGAGGTGCCCCTGGCAGGCTCTGCGCTGCCACTGCGCGGTCCCTGCGTCACCCCAACTATGGATCGATCTAACTCCCGAAATCTCAGATCTCAGCCTCCTAGTCTCACGCCCCGGCTCTCGGCTTCTAGAACTGATCCGATAATAAAATCTCGAAAACCCTCTCAGCCACTACGTAGCCCTGCATGGCTCTGCCATGGCTATGCGTCAGTCTGTCTGGCTCTGCGCTGGCTATGTTGGAGGTCTCTCTGCCTCTCTCTGCTGATGATTCTCCGACTGAGAAAATTCTCTCTCTAAAAGCTACTTCTGCCCCTCACTGCACTGGAATCACTTAGATCTGATCTTCATCCAAGCACTGCTCCGTCAAAAGAATTCGATCACTTGATTCACTGGGTGTGTCTTTCCAAATGACCCTCAAGCCTTCCTTTATAGTCTTCTCGTTGAGATATCAATGGTCGAGATTAGATCTCTAATCAACGACTAAGATTATAACTTTACTTGATCTTCATTTTTTCTAAATCATTCTCACTCTGTTTTATTAATACCCTTTAATTATTTAATTTCCCTAAGTTTAGACTTAGGGTCCCATTAAAATAATTAATTTTTACAATAAAACATATTCTAAGTGGAATTTTCACAAACAATTTTTGGGTTCTTTGGAATACCAGTGCCTAAGCCTCTCCACAAATATGGAGACTTAGAGCACTTCTGATGCTACCAAAAATCAACAATTCAGTGTCATTTCATCAAAAGATTGTGTGCAACATGGAGCGGTCCAGCTATAGTGTGTTCCCACAGATGAGCAGGTTGCAGACATACTCACGAAAGCTCTAGGGAGAGCTAAGTTCATATATTTCAAAGAATAGATGGGCATGGTGGAGAACCCGTTTTGGTAGCAGGAACAAAGTATTTCAGATGCTTCTCAGTTGCAGTTGTTGCAAGTAGCACCAGTAACAGTTGAGAGGGAGTTGCAGTGCATATGCAGAGTTGGCAGCAGTACAGGCATAGCAGAGTCAGATGCAGCATCAGAGTTGCGTAGTGGTTGGTGGGCAGTGGAACGCAGTCACAGTGGCTAGACATCAGCAGCATGACAGAGGGTGGTACAGAGATAGGGTGTTGTGGCAGAATGTGCAGCACTAGAGAGAACACCTTCCTCGCTAAGAGGGAGTGTTAGTTTCTATAGCATCAGAGGTGTTCTAGTCTCGAAACTTTGTGGAGAGGCTAAAACATGGGAGTTCTCCATAACTTAAAAATAGTTTCTGGAAATTCCACCTAGAAGTGTCTCAATTAGATTATTGGCCTATTTTTAATTATTTCCTATGTCTAAACTTACGAAAATGGGTTAATTAATTGACATAAGGTGTGAATCATCTAGAAACTCACATAGATCGACAGAGAAATAATCTTGGCCCCTAATTAAGTTTTAATCTTGGTCGTTGGAGGTCCAACAAAAGATTATAAGAAGAAGTCGATGGGTAGATAGAGAAAACACTAGGCAGATGCTCAGTGATCAAAGCAATTCAATTTTCTAACAGCAGGTGATTCAACAATGAGATCGAGCCAGTGAGCGAGTAGCATGCAGCAGAGGGGCAGCACAAAGGTTTTCCAGAGGAGTTTCCAGTTCCAGAGGAGTCAGGAGAGGAGATCGAGTTTCAGCTCCAGGGGGCTGCGATGGGGTTTGTGCAAAGCCTCATAGAGGTAGTTCAATTTGGCTGAAGGGAAGGTCATTTCAAGTGCCGGAAGCCGGGAAATTACAGAGGGCCTGGCCAGAGACTTCTAGCAGCAAAGACAGGCAAGACGTCGGATTCAAAGTGAGTTATGGGCTAAGCGTACAAGGGACTGCGCAGAGGTTGACGCAGAGGCAGAATCAGAGCCAATTTTGAGCCTAGACTAAGTCGGGATTTCTTAGACCGAGGGTAAATTCCTTCAGTAAATTTTTGCCAGTATTTCTCTCAGATAGAATCGCCAGTTTGGTGACCATTTTATTGTACTCAGAATTTCTACTGCTGAATAATAATAAAACCCTCACTGTTGCACCGGTTTTCCCAAGTTGGGTTTTTTCGGGGACAATTGTCCAAAAATAACTGTCTTAATTTTTATGTGCGCTAGCTTATTTCTTAGTTTCCAGCACTATTATTTTCCACAGTTTTATTTGTGAAGATTGCATTGTGTTGATTTCAATGTTGCCATAGCAATAAACTGAAAAAATAGTTTATCAGTTAGAAGATATAATACCAGTTGCTGCAATAGGAGTTGAGACTTGAAATTTTTACAGCCTTGAAGTCTGAGGCATGGTGATTCCTATTGTGGACAGAGGCTGCAAAATATCTAACTAGTGTTTGCAGGGGTTGTTACTGTGCTGTGTTGAATCTTGTGATGCTGAATTATCTAGAGGAGTCTGTATCAGTTGTATAGCAGGGATGAATATGTCAGAGATCTGTGTGAAGGCATTAATGAATGGCAGCATTCCAATGACAGTGATATGACACTCCAGTTGTGACACTGGCTTTGACTGTAACCTAACAGATATCATAAATGACAGTCTGGTTGATGCTATGTAAGTGGAGCTGAAACTTAAGCTAGGGTGTAGGGCAGAACCTTTGTATAGTGATCTATATCAGTAAGATAATGATCTATATATGACAAATAGACAAATTATCAAACTTTCATGATAGTGACCTTGTTTGGTAATTATGACCTTGAAGAATATTGTTACAGCAGTAATTGTGCATGCCAGAGACCTATTGACATAATAAATAAATTTGATATGATGACAGTTATGCAGAGGTATGGCATGGATGTATGATTGGGATGTTCCTCTGTGACAGTAACATTGCTCTTGATATGTAATCGTGACAGAGCTCTTGATATGTCACGGTTTGGCAGGGAATGACAGATGACAGAAAGGGACAGTCCCTACTTGACAGTGATAATGTCAATAAAGATGCTCCTTGACAGTGATGATGTTAGTGACGAGCAGTAGTAGTAACAGCTGGTAGGTAAAGTGCAGAGGTGGCAGTAGGGTGTTGCAGGAAGAGTGGCAGCAGTGAACAGTTGGGGCTGTAGGCAGGTTGAAGCAGATGTGACAGTGGTGGCAGCAGAGTCAGTGGCTGCAGACAGTTAGTGCAGCAGAGGCAACAGTGGTGGTAGCAATGGACAGCAGTAGCAGTGGGAATTGGTTGTTTGTAAAGGAGGTTGAAGACTCCTGCAAACCCTGTCTGCAAACATCTTAAGTCATTGGGGAGTCCTGTACTCGCTTCCAGCTCGACTGGTAAGTTGTTGTATGTAAACCATACATAATGCAAAGCCTGTTTTGAGATGAAATTCTCTGTGTACTGTCTTTGATGTGATGATGTTATTAATTGTGGATTATGCTCTGAATGTTTAACTTGATAAACTAACCAATTGTCTGAAAAGCAAAGAAACTATTAAATCAACCCCCTCTCAGTATTTCCAGCACAGACATATATAATCTCCAGAAAGGTCCTACAAACATCCTTAAGATCCTAAGCTACCTAGATTTTGAGAAAGGAAGGTGAAAATTCCTATAGATATGCCTAAGATCCTAAGCTGCCTAGGTCCAGAGAAAGTAAGGCAAATGGTGCTGTAGATATGTCTAAGAAAGATTTGGGTAGGCATTTTGATTCCATCTGATCTCCTCTTTATGTTTCTGATCTCAACTTGGTATTAGAGTGGATGTAAACTGTACCTACCTACTTCACTGCTATCAGGTTTTCTTTTTGGTTGTTCCTGCTGTTGTGATCAAATTTTGGAGTTTGGAAGGAAACAAATTAGAGGAATAAAAGGTTGTTTTCATGGTGTTTTTTGTGGCTGGAAGAAACATTTTTTTAGGCTGTTGGACCATGTTTTATGCACTAATTACAAAGATCTTCTCCACTAATTTAAGCACCCAACACTACAGAATACTTGTCAATTTATTTCAGCATATTTTCAACAGATGTCCAAGGATATAGGCTGGTAGCATCACTACTTTTCATGATCGCAGAACCAAGTTTCAGACCAAAACTTTCAACAATAGTTTGGAGAATTTTCGGTGATAGCATCACTCTTTTATGATTGCGGAATTAAGGTTTCCAGATATGTTTTTTTTGCAGCAATTATAGGAGATTTTTCGGCTAATGTGATTGCCCCAAGGGCTGTGGAATTAAGGTTTCCATTATATTATTTTCTCCATAGGTGAGCTAGGGATTTGGGCTGGAGACATTGACCTGGGGATTTCAGATCTAGAATTTCTCAAACACCTCTTGTTTAGGATTTCCCAAGGTTTTAAAGTTTTAAACACACCTTCAAGGCCTCACTACAGCAACCAATCAAAAACTTTGTTTGATAATCTCTTTCAGGGTTCACTTTAGCATTTCGTCCAAGTTTTATCATCATCACCTATGGGGCCACAGTTTCAAATATCTTCTATTAGGGTTCTATACTTAAGGTGTTGGAAACATAATCCTTTGGGGTTATGTAAATTTGGCTTATTCACTTGAAAGGAAGGTGAAAAACCTCAAGTGAATGTCAATAGTGATGAGAAGTCCAAGAGACCTCTTGGAATATGAAACCAAGGTTCAGGAAAATTAAAATATTGTATTGATGTGCACATCTTGTAAATAATAAGCATCTCGCACTTATCAAATCTTGGATTTTCAAATTTATGAGTCTAACAGTAATATCAAAGCTTGTCAGCTCATCACCTACGCGCTCTGCCAAATCCATTTGCCAGGTTGTAGACAGATCATTTCCCTAACACTCCCTGCGGACCTTGTTGGAGAATGTAACTAAGCTCGGTCTTCATAATTGTATCAAAATCAATTTTATGTAAAAAGCAAAAAGAAGAAAAAGAAAAATTTATATACAAGCATGGGTCTCATGCTCAGAAATTATTATTTTATTAGTTAAGCATGTTCTTCATGCTTCTAGGATTTGATGAAGTCAAAAGAGTAAAAGTCCTACTTAGACCTATTGTAATGAAAAAGGAAAAAGAATTCTTCAATTTGTAAATTGGATTTAAAAAAGGCCTCTAGATGCCAAGTCGGCCCTGCCCCATTAGACATGTCTATTTGCACCCCTTTGGACAAGTATAAATAAAGGGAAGTTGGAGATCATTTGGAGACACAATACACATTTGGTTCTGAACTTCTAAAATATCGCAGAGAGACATAGAAAAGAACAGGAGGGATGAGATTGAAGGAGATTTTCTCTTGAAATCTGATTTGTGAAAGTTTTTCCTTGTTGAAGATTTGTTGTTGGTCTTTTGAGGATGGATTTTCTATGCAGAAGGAAGGTTTGACTTGGCATCTAGAGGGTTGGTTATGGGTCTTGGATATCTCATTTGATTTGATTCTATAAGAAGAAAAATTTCTGGGTTTTTCCCAGGCTTGGAGCCTATATCTTGTGTTCTTTGTGTTCTTGTGATCTTCGTGTTTTTACATTTGGTAATTGCTTAATGAAGGAAAGAAAACATAATAAAATAATGCCAACAAATTCACAAGTAATTATCAAGAAAGGAGAAATTACATTGATCTTGCAGCCTCCCTGTTTCTCCAACAAACCTAACATGCTTGTTTGTTCCCTTGTTGTACCACTGTCATGCATCTGCTTATTTACCACTTTGAGCCTTTGAGTAATCTAGAGTGTTTCACCTACCGCTTCATTGTAGTCAAAAACCCATGCAGTTGTGTTCTCTTTGTCTTAGACTTCGCTCTCTATGCGCTTGTTTCCTTCATGCCCATTCTTTGCTCCTACAACCCAGAAAGTGAAGCTTGGTGTGGTTGCATTCTCTCCTTTATGGAGCTTGTACAAATTTCAAAGAAACCCTTTGATATCTCTATTCCATCCCTCACAAGGATCCATCCCTTCATTAATTTCCCAGTTCACTCATTTTTCCCATGCGAAAAGAACAAAGTTCATTAACCTCAAGACAATAGAGGTAGTGCCACAAGCTGGTGGGAAGGAATTGACAGACCCCACTCTGCAATTGACTCTCGACTCCATTGCTGACCCCTTGTAATAGATATACTACTTGCTCTATGAATTCAACACGCTTGCCAAAGGCCTCCTTGACAAACCCTCCACGCCTACATTGTCTCCTCTATACAAATTGGTTGGCGGGTAACTACTCAGAGACTGAAGATACTTGTCAGATTAGAAGTGGAAAAAGGTCTTGTACTAATTGAGCTCATGTATCCTTAGAGGAACAAGATGGTCCTTTCATTCACGGCCTCTTTGGTCTTCAGCTCCCCATCCACGACTTTAACTTAGAGCAAATTTCATTCCCTCCATGTCTGCATTCAAGCGGGAGCTCCAACTGTTGCACCTCCTCTCACGGGTTCTTTCTTCAACTCAAAACCAACTCGTGGGCTCGAAGCCTAGATACAAGGTTAGACTTTACCACAGAGGGAAGCCATTGAAGTGCAAGGTAACGACGTGAAGGAGAAGCAATTGAATTTGTTATGCTAGCCCATGGGTTGTTAAAACCAAATATCCCCAGCCCCTGTTATATTCAATTGGTTGTGCTAGATCTATTGCTTAAGCTACACTTTCTATCGGTCCACTGCTACTTCCCCGGACATGTAACCTTGTTATGGGACATGAATGTAACATTTGTTTATGCAACAAATTGCCACTGGAGGAGTAAATAAGTGGAAAAACTCCTGAGAAGTACCAAGAGAAAGTGTTCAATTATGGTCAAATGTCAGCCATTCAAATGCAATAATGGAGGTGGCCTTCTTGGATACTTCTTCATTGTCTCAACCTGCAATACCACAAGAGTGGATAAGATAATCACTAAGAAGAGTGTATTAGGCTCATAAATTGAATGTGTTGTTGAAAGCCATAGTTAGCTTAAAGTAGGACCTCGCAGAAAACTCATTACACTGGAAGATACACGCATACCATAGTTCCCACAATTTTGGATATGTTGCCAATACAGTGGAAAGTGCTATATATTTTGCATTTTATGGTTTAGTGCTATGTCACAGGGTTCGGCGAACCTAAAGCTTCAGGTTCGAAATTCGGCGAACCTGATAAAATTTTTCAAGTTCGATGAGGTTCGGCGAACCTAATGCCGAACCTAATGCCGAACCTCAAATCGAACATTATTTCGAACCTTAAGCCGAACCTCATCGAACCTAAAGGCGGATTTTATGAAATTTGTCAAAAAATTCGATTTTACTAAATTTTAAGAGTTTTTTCGTTGGCGGGTTTTGTTGGTGGTTTTTTATAGCGGTTTTGATCGCTGTGATGAAAACGATGGGCTATTCCTGCCAAGTTTTTTTTCCCCCTTTCCATTATTTAAGAAATTGCGCTATCATTGTTTTTCACAACTGAAATCGAGTTTTCTGTTGCAACTTGCCGCCATCGAGTATGCTCTTGCTGTTGCCGGCACTGAGTTTGCAATTTTGCATTTGAGTGTGGCTGCTGCTGCGTAATGCGTTTGGGTTGCCGTGGCCCGTCGGAGACTGGAGTCATCTGCAATTCTGCACATTTCCAAATTCCGACCATTTGCAAACTTGCCGCAGTGTTTGTTACGTTACACAGCCTACAGGTTAGTTTCTAACTTACATAGTTTCTAAGTGTATTTCCCGTGTAATTTAAATTTTGTTACCTATTAAATATAATGAGACAAATTTACTATGAATCGAGTCAAATTAATCGAGTCTTACAGTTTACTTGTCAAAACGTCTTGCGGCTTGCCTATCCATTCATATTATGTTGTCGCTCACGGTGTTACGTGAGTGGAATGGTGCTTCGTTCACCGCAAATGGCGTTCCACGAATCTTTATGTACCCTCTGTCGTTCTCAATTACCAGTCATTCAAAATATTCTTCCCGAAATCAACTACAGTTATTACTTCAGATTGTATTCCTGCCTAGATTGATAATAGCTATCGTTCAGAGAAAGGGGGCACTGGCATACCTCTCGTCTAGCTGATTATTAACTTGTTACTTAACTTTTTTTTTTTTTTTAATATTTTGTGAAATACAAATACCAGAGAAACTTTCCCGGAACCAATATAACGATATACTCATTAAGAGCATAATATATTATTTGAGGAAATTGATATGTGTGGGAAGAATAGCACTTCTTTCTCACAATCGCTGAGAGAAAAACACAATTGACTTATTCACTTGTAACTTAAACTATTCATCAATTTTAATCTTGAAGGCATATATCCCTGCTATTGTTTTTTTGCTCCCCAAGATTATCTTCTTTAAAGGCATTTAGAGCATGGATGGCAGCAATTTCACAACAAACATTATAGGTACATTTGCATTGTAAGAGCAAATGGAGAAATTTTTCCATTTTAGTTAAATAATATCTCATTAACATAGAGATATTATTCCACAATCCTTCCCTTGGATTCATTAAGCTCAGCTTCCAAGTCATCCAATTGCATATTCAAGGTTTCTGCTTCAGTGGTTAGCTTAATGTTTTTTTGGCTGAGTCAAAAACAGATATGGGTGTGGCAGGAAATAAATCAACTGTCACATTGAAAACTGATTTATTGATACTCATTAACAAAAGTAAATTAAAAAAATCTAATATCAAATTAGCATTAGATTATAAATAAACTTTATATGTTAAATTAATTCATTTTAGTGGAACACTTTGTAAGTAATTGTGTTGATTTGTTTCTCACATTAGTTTAAATAAACGTTTATAATTTATTAATTTATTTTGATTTTTAATTAATTTATGCCATATATTTTTATATTTATTGAAAAATATGTATAGTCGAACCTAATGTCGAACCTCATTACGAACCTCATCGGAAAATTCGAACCCGAATCGAACTTAATCGTTGCCGAACCCGAATTCGAACCCGAACCGTGTGACATAGGTTTAGTGGTGCAGGGTCGCTGCTTGGCATTGGGAGCATTGAGACATTTTCCTCTTCGTGAATTGGAAGCAATCTGGTGAAATTTTGCTTCTACTTGAAAAATAAAATTTCCCTCTATTCCTTGCAAGTCGAGTCTTATTAAGTTTGCAGTAGGAACATGTTTGTTGAAAAAGGGGACCAAAAAAAAACATTTTTTGTTATCCATGGAAGTCTATGATGTTTGGATTCTTTTCTTCTTATTTATGTGATAAAAGTACAAGTGGGTATCTTTTCTTCATTATTTTACCATGTGTTGAGCTTGAGAAAATGGTTTGAATTAATAATGTATTAGAGTTATTGCATACTCTGATATATTGTATTGTTCATGATACAGTCAAAATCAGCAAAGCCAATCTCTCCAACATTCATGCCCGATTACAAGGTGCACAGGAGAAGATTGAGATTTTCAGCTTGAGTCATAGCTCCAACAAGATGAATTACAGCAAATGAGTCAACATTATGAACTGATTCTTGTTCAGAACAACTCTTTGTTTGAGATTGATTCCCATTAGCAGCCAGCACATGATCAGATTAGTGATGCCACTTCAGGGGCATATTCACATGAAGATGCAAGAGTTCAGCTTGCACTTTCCAAGCCCATCATTAAACCTTGGGAAGAAGTCATCAATAACAAGCACAAAATCAATCTCAAATACAACAAGGAAGCAATGTTTCACATTCCAAAGTACTCTAGACCAATCCAAATTCAGAGTGTTGGGATTCTTCGAGACAATTCATCTTCACCTGCTCCACATCCACTTCAAATTATCAAATGCCAACATTGTGATCGAGTTGGCCACATGAAAGATCGGTGTTTTGATCTTCACCCTTGTGAGCATTGCGGGAAACATACTCATCATTCAGACAAATGTTCCAAACACAAGACTCCTGCAAGAACAAATATTCACCTTGGATGGATCACTTCTTGGCAATGGTCTTCAATGGCTAAGAAGATATATCAATCATACTACAGAGTTCATTCTCAAGTATTGAAATGTCTTGCAATGGAAAGATTTTCATCCTCTCAACTGGCATATAACAGGGAGGAATTGATAGTCAACTACTAGTTTCGAAATCATATCAGACAAACCTGAGCCACAGCCAGAACCAAAGCATGTAGCCAAAGCCTAGAGCTAGAGTTGGAGCTCTAGCCTGAGATAGAGCATCATTTGGTTTGTGATCCTCCCTAAACCACCATTTGGTAGAAGACTTCAGCTTCTGCTATCCATTTGGTTTGTGGTCTTCGTTAAACCACCATTTTAGAGAGCACAACTAGCCATTGGTTGCATTCCAGCTCTCTTCTTCAACTCACATACACCCCTTTGGATTAGGGGGGAATGTTGGAAACATAATCCTTTGGGGTTATGTAAATTTCGCTTATTCACTTGAGAGGAAGGTGAAAATCCTGGGTTATGTAAATTTCGCTTATTCACTTGAGAGGAAGGTGAAAAGCCTGAAGTGAACACCAACAATCATGAGAGGTCCAATAGACCTCTTAAAATATGAAACCAAGGGTCAGAGAAACCAAAAAAAATAAAAAATTGTTTTTATCTGTATAACTTGTAAATAATAAGCACCTCGCACTTATCAAATCTTGGCTTTTCAATCTCGTGAGTCTAACACAAGGGTTGCACTTCTCTTCTAGGGTTACTTATGGTTTCAAGGTGTGCAGGCCTGGCTTACATGAGTAAATATTGGCCAAGATAAAAAGCGTGCAAATGCTCATGCTTCATTGTATAATCAAGAGCGACAAGATAGTGCCCCACGTCATTACCCAAGTAGAGTTTTTGGCCTCTCCTTTCCTACTCAAAACCATTTTAAATGGTATTTTTCTTGCATCATATCTAGTGACTTGACCATTAGTAGGGACCATTATCTGTACCTTGCCTATTGCTCCTCAAAGGCCCTGACCTTGAATAAACCTATGGTATAGGGCTCACGACTGTTGGTTTTCAAAGGCTCCAGCCTTCTTCAGTTAGCTAGCAACTCGATAGACAACCTCCCTTCTTTGAAGTAGTTTTTGAGTAACCCAAGACATCTCCTACCAAACAAGCAGGAGATGAATGGGATTATTAGGAAGTCACTTAGCTCAAACCCCATGGGAGTTGAAGCCTAAGATGACCTTCTGTGTTGAACACTTCCTGGAGGTAAGATACAAGCTCATTGTTTGAACTTTGATCCCCTTATACACTACAGCTTTGGATGCAACTCACTCAAGATCCCCCTAGGCTAGTTTCAAATGGTTCAAATAGGTGATTGATAGAAGCTGAACATTACGTTCCATAAGAGAATAGGATTTGCTCCAATTGTCATATGCAAGAGACTAAGACAAGGGAGCACTTTATTTTCCTATGCCCTACCTATTATGAGATACAGGATAAATTATCTCATCCCTTCAATGAATCTCATAACTCTCTCTCTATATATTCTTACGAAACATGTATCAACAAAGCTTAGCCTTGTTTATGAGGAGACACTAGTGCTCTGATCATCCACACCCCAACATTTCCCCTGGTCGAACACTTCTTGGACAATAAAATCCTTTTTCTCAATGGCACTAATGCTTGAACTAATAATAACACCATTCCACCAAAGTCCATATCTAGGTGACCCCAGCAGGATTTTTATCCCTTGTTAGTGAAATTTGTTCGGAGATGTTGATTCAAATTCCAAGACAGGGATCATCCTTCAAATAGGTAGTGCTCCTCTTCCAAAGAACAACAACAGGCCCCTGCCATGAGATGGCAAGACATTTAGCAGACCAATACTTCATCCAACTCCTCTCGGCAATGTTCTATCAGGCTTTTCTTCTGTTTCGTCTGAGATGCGATGAGAGATACATTTGCAAAGATAAATGACCCATAAAGTAGGGTTCCCTCATTTTCTTCTGGCAACTCCTTGTAGTTGTACCCTCATACAAGGCATCCCTCCAAGGAGTTTTTGATTTTGGACTCTGCACAACTTTTGCATCTAACCAACATAGCAACACTTTGTTTCTTTCTTTCGTGGTTTATGAAGTTTAGATCTTAAACTATATCTGTTTTTAGCTTCCACAGGGGTGGCCCCGCTGCCACAGTGTGTTGATTTGTACTGTGCAGACCTATTTGTGGTCATTTGTTGGACATTACTAAAATTACCTTACGTACTTATCATGTGTATACCTAAGGATTTATGCTCTCTTTACAAGATCAGCGCTTTCCTTCCTTAGGTATCTTTCCACTCTCTTCAAAATAAAGTGGCATCTTCTTGGTCATTATTTGCATTAATATTTCTCCGTGGCGGCATTTTTTGCTAAGGCTTGTGCAGCCCTTAATATAGAAACAATACGCTCAAAGATTTTTTTGGGAAGGGTTGGTACTATTCCCCTTTTTGGTCTATGCAAGGGACTCCTTAGATCTTACAGAACTGCCTTCTTTGTGTTTTTTTCTTTCCCACAGAAAAAACTCGTAATTTTTATTAAATATAACAAAAAATACACTATGTAATAGTAAACACACAGGTAGTGTGTATGCATATCGTCTGCTTATCATCTAATAAATATCTTCATCTAGAACTGCCTTCTTTGTTGAACTCAATGACCTTATAATGACACCCCTCCTGCACTCATCAATTGTTGGAAGACACTGTTGCACTTCCTGCCCTACAGATTTTAATCTCCAATCAAGAAATTGACGAGAAATTAATAGTTGCATGAAAGTGATAGAATCTAAGCTTATGCCGACATATGCAAGGCAAATAAATTCAATTCGGCAATCCCATTTTGGATTAGCCAAATTTACTACAAGCCTCAAGGTTGCCAACAAAGCTGGCAAAAACATGTTCTATATGCTCTAGGACGGCCTAAACAAAAAAAAAAAAATTACAAATCGATATAAAGTTACTAGTGTGTCATCTAAACATCAGCAATATTGCAGGAGTTAAAACGTGGGCAAAGAAAACTTACAGTCTCTCTCGGAGAGAGCTGGGCACGGCGGCAGATTGGGCCGAGGCCTCCAAACTTCCGGCAAATTCCAACCCAGTATGGGTGTCCGCGCCATTTTCTCGGCAGGAACGGCAGCTCTCATTGAGTGGCTACCTCCACTGCTACACCATGTGACAGCGCTGTACCCAGAAACCGTCATGGACAGCTGAGGTGGAGATCGCGCTAGGGATTTAAACGAACCAGTGGCCATTGCAGCAGCATTCCACGACAGCGCTTCCATTGCTGCCTTCCAGAGTGTGGATTGCATTCAGACTATAGCCCTATATCTGTACAAAACCTTTGCTTCTTTATGCTTTATAGCTGATATGCTTTCCGAATTGGAATCTTAGTCCATTCTTCTAATATTATATTTCAATTCATCACTATATTTCAATTCAAAGTGATGAGTGCCAATATTTTATGCTCAGAATCATTTTCGCTGTGTATATGTTGTTCATTCTCCGTACATCTGGAAAAGAAATATATGTGCGCCTGTATCAATGATGTCCGAACGTGCTTCGCATTTATAACATATGGCATAAATATTATCTATTTGAAACATATCATTGGTAAAAATATAAACATCTCAACCATATTATAAACTGCATTATTTACGTTCAAAAAAAAGTGTAATTCATATAACATTAAATATAAATATATTTTTTTTGTGAATTTGTTTATTTTATTTTAAATTATTAATAAAGCTACATATCTCAACAATACCATAAACAATATTTACTTATATTTATAATTAATTTATAAAATTAAAAATAAAATTAAAAATTAAAAATAAAAATAAAAAACATTAGTGAATTTTATTCATAAATAGTTTTTTAAAATTTTAATAAACTAGTAATTGCATCGAGAGGTGCAAAGGAATGCTGATAGGAGGAACCAAGAATGTGGAAGGAGACTATCTCCCTCTGCTATATGTTAGGGTATATCATGAATGTCACCTTATTAGGTGCACAATGCTACACTGAAGATGAAAACCTTTCTAACCTCGAGACTGTAGGAACCACTCAAGTGCTTGCAATCAAAAGGGTTTGCGTCAATGAATGTGATCTCTATTTGAGTCTTACTTTTCTATAGCATCCACGGATGTTATAGCTGATCGGACATCCAATAAAATGTCATGGATTTTGGGCATCGACATGTGGTTTTCCATTTGTATGTTATGAGAACAAGGCTCATATGGGGTGGGTATGTCGTTGTAGGTCGCATTTCCACTAAAGAAGTATATTCTTATATCTCTATGAATAATCAACCCAACCTCTTTGCATATTGGATTGCCCACGTGTGGAAAGCAGAAGTTTCACTCAAGCTAAAAAAATTTCACGTGGCTGACTATTCACAACCAAATCGTTACTTGGGAAACTCTGATGAAGAGGGGCTTTCAAGGTCTGGGTAGATGTTCACTTTGTGGGCTAACTTTTGAAGGCAGTGTGCAACCGTTTTTAAACTGCCCCTTTGTGGTTACTATTTGGGAGGAACATCTGCCTTTTCTCCAAACGCTCTTTCGAATAATCAAATCCAAATTGCCCTCTGCTCATGACGATGCAATTGCTTTTGCAATCATCCGCATAAAGATGGGACCTGAAGGAAAGGCTCCCTGATAATCTTCTCACACCTCTTCTTGTTGTAGCAGGAGCAGGAGCAACAATGCTGAGATGATAATTCACTCCCTAAATATTGTTGCAGAAAGAGAGATGCTTCCGAGACATTGATCCAAACAACGCAGTTGCAGGTTCATCATTGTGATTCTTTCTACTCCTAGAATCACCTTTACGTATTTTGTCAAGGAGCCTGCGGTCTAACATACCGTGTCATTCTTTTGTATCAAGAAGGTTTGTGTTTGAATCTCGTGTTGTCTGCACTAATTTTTTTTCGTGTAATGTTTTATTTATAATTGACATTCACTTTTCTAACATTGGTGAGCACAGAGTTTTAGGTATAATATCTGGAAAGGGAGGCGCAGGGGGAGGCGCTGGCGCAGTTATAACACAATCATTGTTTTTAACTGGTTCAAAGTACTAGACAAAGACGGGACTGAGCTTAATGGGGTCATGGTCATTGTTTGCAAACGATATTGTATCGGAGGAAGGGACTAACCATGCGTTGAATTTTGATAGGCGAGAACGCAAACCACGCTTTAAATTTTTGATAGGCAAGAACGACAAAAATAGAGTGAGGAGATTGGATGGGCTGAACAGTGTTTGCCTAGCCAACTCCATAGAGAAAACTCCTTTCAGCGTAAATATAATTTTGTGATAAATGGGTAGTTCAAAAATCAACAAACATCTAACAATTAGAAAACTTGTAGATTATTTGCTCCAGAAATTCACACATTCTAGGTAGAGGTGGGGGCACTCACTTTCCTTCATTGATTAAACCATTGACATGTGCTTGTAAGCTCAGGAATATAATATGTATATGCCGAAAGTGACCCTACGACAATTTTTTGTTGCATGGATAACCCTTTATAATGTTCTTTATCACTGTGATAAGACAACATATATGCAATCCATACCAATCACAAAGTATCCTGGAAACAATAATGATGCTCTAAGGTTGATAATGTAACAAAAATGCACGAAATAGTTAACAGAAATTGGTGTCTTATAATCTTAAATTCCATGAGATAATGTCTTTCCTTGTTTATTGTGCAGTAAGCATCCATTGGCTTTACCCCTGAACATTTTATTGGCTCCATGTCAACCAAAAAAAATAGACAATAAATAATTATTTGTAGGCAATGCTAGATGATGGATTTCTCGCATTCCTGCCTCAAGGTGTACTTCATCCAAACATTTGAAAGGCCCTGTCCGTTGGTTGGCTAGAACATTGCATTCATGGTTGTTTTTTAGAAGCTCTCTCTTCTCAGTTTAGATACTTCGTGCCACTCAGACCTTGAAAGGTAGGATCTAGTCTTCTCTTCATAGTTTAGGTACTTCACGCCAACGGGACTTGAAAAGTAGGATTTAATCAATGTGCATAAGTTGTATTCCACTAAGCCTTCGAAAGGCCTCATAAGTAGAGGTACTTCCTTGCAGTAATGCTTTTCAAGGCAAAAATTGGAGCATAAGTAGTAATCAATGAAAAAATGTGTAAATATTAATTCTCCAAGAAATAATGGATTCTCAACAAATTACCCATATTATAGAATCCATCTAGTTTCTATGATAGAGTCGAGAAGATTCCAATATGGTATAAGTACACACCCGTAATCTGACATTGAAAAACTCCCTATTTTCAATATAAAAATTGTCGAATGCTTTGAGCTGACATGCAATCACTTCCCCATGTTTTGCAGGAGATTGATGCCTTATCAATAAATCCAAGCTTCATGACTCATAGCCATTGGGTTTCAATTTGCACGATGAAATTCCTACTCTTCGCTTAAATACAGACAATGCAAAGCTTAAAACACCTCCAGAGGTTTTATTGGACAATTATATATCTGAGGTTCACCCTACATGGTATCACCAATAATATCTGCAGAAACATTGCCCATCCTTGCAGCGGTAGAAATGGTTAGCACCTCCCACTACAATTTCACGTGCAACATTTTGGAGATGAACTTGGTAGCAGAGTCGCAGTCACCAAATACTCTGAGGTTCTTGATAACTCGGATGGTTGTCCCAGTGGATGTATCGATAAAACCAAACACAATTGTTAACTTATGACTATGGTAGCAAAGAATTTGTTCCTTTTGCTCCTTTTCCAAGTCATTGAGCACATATTGAGTGTGGATGTGTGAAAGGAGGTTATATTAAAAATAAAAATAAAAATAAATAAAAGAATAAACAATAAAAAAATTGCACTGACACAAATGTCCCAAAATAATGCCAATTATTAAAGGCACAAAGCACAGAGGCTTTGCAAAGTGCCAGTTGCAAGTTAGATAGGTCTTTTTTGTTATGTGGATATGTTCAATCCAAACACCATCCATTGAAGACTTTATATGCCTATACTCTATAAAATGCTTAGTAATGTAATGAAATCTAAAATCTAAAAAAAAAAAAAAAAAACCAAAAAAAAAAAACAAAACAAAAAAACAAAAAACTTTTAAGTTTTCATATGGCTTGCCTATTATTTATAAATATAAATATAATATTTTCTTAATTATACTTGTAACTAGAAACATTTTCAAATTGACATCCTTATGTTTATATTGACTACCAAAACAAACACTTGGATTTCCTTAATTTCACTTATATTTTATTATGTTTATTTAATTTAACTTATGTCCTGATGATGGATCCCCGTTGGGATTCGAAACGTCGACACTCGTTTTCTAGCAATGTGGATAATCCGGAAAGTTTTTTAAAAACTTTAACTTATGTTTTATTTCATAATAATCTTTGTTCACTTTATCTAAACATAACAACATAATTAGTTCATTAAACTTTTATACCAAAAAAATGTAACCTATAAATCGATTTAATATTTCAGTTGTTTATAAATAATAATCATGTCTAGTTAAAAAGACTGAAATCCATATCCTCTCCGGACTCTTCCTCCACAACACATCCAATCTAGTCAGAAAGACTGAAACACATATCCTCTTCGGATTCGTCCTCCACAACACATCCAATCTAGTCAGGAAGACTGAAACCCATATCCTCTTTGGACTCTTCCTCTGGCTCAGGTTTATTTTCCTCTTCCTTTGGAGCCACTGTAGCAAGTGCAGCATCTGTAACAACAACAACTGGGGCAGCAGCAACTGCAAACTTGCGTGGATCCTACTTGACAAAGCAAAATCAAAATATTTAGATAACATTAAAAAAAAAAAACATTTTAATAACAATTTCTATATTCAATGATAGGAGTTCACAAAAGTATTTTATTAATTTTGTCTTTCCAAATTCACCTTCGAGTGGGAAAGAGTAATCAAGTTCGATAGCTACTGCTAGAACATTTTTGTAATCGTTGATGATAGAATGTGGAACAACTGTAATTGTCTAAAAACTTATGGGCAACGAACGAGTTGTCATGTTTTAACACAGCAAGGAAAACAAAGTACATAAGAATTTCAAATGTGAATAGGACAAATATCAATGCAAGGATAATCTTGACATGGATAATGTGGGTTAAGTAGCATCTTCGTCAAAATGAACGAGCACCCAACAAAATACATACATTTACAAAGGAAAAAAAAATGAAACCAAGTACTTCATCAGAGATTCAATCACACGCAAGTTAATGCAACCAGCTCTGTTGTCTTTCTATAAACAAAATTTTAAGGTTGTGTCGAATCATGTGGGCAAAATCCAATGTTGGGTTATCTAGATGTTTGCATTTAATTTCTTACAGACTGAATATAATGAATACCAGTGTTGCAAACATTGTGATTTTATCGCTGAAATGATATAATCGCCGATTTTTTCGGTGATTTTTTATTTTGAAAAAATCGTCAAAAAATCGCGATTTAACCCGAAAAAAGCTGGGCCTATCAAACAACGACCCAATAACATGAAAAATCGATCTTTTTTTTTTGTCATTTTTGCAAACAGAGGTTAAGAAATAGGGCTAAGGAGGAGGATAAGTCATCTACAAGGGCAAGAGAGGAGAAAAGTGAAGGGATTAAGCAACTCAAGCCAACAAAATTCAAGTTTGGACCAAGTTTCTTTAGCAAAACGTTTTTTCCAGGTATGGGCATCAAATTTGACCATTTTTTTGTTTTTTTTCTTGTTCTTCCATGGGTTTTTATCACCCATATATTTTCCATCATTTTTTATTTCATTTGGTTTTTTTTTTTTTTTTTTTTTTTTTTTTTTTTTTTTAATTGAGTGGAGAGGGTTTATTTTGGTCAAAAATGCAAAAATTTGGTTGTTAAATTTATTTTTTATATTTCTTCTTGTGCTTCTAGTTTCTTTCCATTATTTTTGCTTAGGTTTCAATTTTTATTTTTTTCCATTATTGTTGCATTGAGTTGAGGGGTTTTTTTTGTGAAAAAATCAAAACGTTGTATGTAAATTTGTATTTATTTTATTTTATTTTTTAACTTGTAAATTTTCTTGTGCCCTAGGTTCAAATTTCAAAGTTAAAACTTCACCTTACAGTAAAACTCAAGAGTTCAACAAATTTACAAGCATGCCAAAGAAATTGGATCATTTGTGGGAATTTGGTGAACCTGATCAGGGGTTTGACCGATTAAACTTGAGTTGCAAGTTTTGTGGTCAACACATGACAGGGGGGTATACAGATTGAAATACCACCTTGCACAAGTTCCTGGACATGAAGTAGGGCCTTGCACAAATATCAATCCAGAAATAATCCGAAGAGCCCTCAAATCATTGGAAGGAATAAAAACAACTAACTCAGCAAGGCAGCTCTGAGGAGTTAAATATCAAGGTTTAGAGGTGACAGTGAGAGTGGTAGTGGTTCTTCACTATCAGCATCTTCTACACCCAACCCCATAGCTGCCTCATCATATTTTGTTCCTAGAACCACTCTCGGTGCACAACCATCTATCTCCTCACTTATTAAAAAAGGGAGAAGGAAGAAGCTGACAAGTTGTTGGGCAAACTTTTTCTTTGGAGTGATATTCCTTTCAGTGTTGCAAGGAACAATCCATTTTATCAGGCTGCGATTGATTCTATCATTGTTGTTGGCCCAAGATATAAATCCCTTTCATATGATGACTCTAGAGGGCGCACTCTTCAAAATGAAAAATTTGACTGCACCAAGAGATTTGAGGAGTTAAGGGCATCATGGGAAGTCACAGTATGCACTGTGATGTCAAATGTTTGGACTGATCAAAAGGGTAGGACCCTTATTAACTTCTTTGTCAGTTGTCCCAAGGGGACAATCTTTATGAAGTATTTTGATGCATCTACACATATCAAAGGTGCACGGTTATTATGTGATTTATTGGATGTGTTCATTCTAGAGGTGGGTCCACAAAATGTTGTCCAAATCATAACGGACAACGCTACAAATTATGTTGTTGCTGGCAAGATGCTTATGGAGAGGCATTCGAGCATATTTGGACACCTTGTGCTACACACTGCATTGATTTGATGTTTAAGGACATAGGAAAGATTCCTTTTGTGAAATATATTGTTGAATCATCAAAGAGCATTACAAAATTTATATATAATCATGCATCTATGCTTCATTTTATGAGAACATTCACTAACAAGAAGGATTTGGTACACACTTCTATTACACGGTTTGCCACCAATTTCATATCTCTTCAATCCCTCCTGAATTCTATGTGGGATTTGAAGAGAATGTCTCTTTCAGATGAGTGGTGTGCTTTAACATATAGTCGCAAACCAGAGGGAGAGGCCATCTGCAGGTTAGTTTCATATCAGGAAAGCTTCTGGGCAGGAGTGCAAGAGGTGTGCAACATTACTGAACCTTTGGTAAAGGTTCTTAGATTAGTTGATGGAGAAAAGCCTGCAATGGGCTACTTGTATGAGGCCATAGATAGGGCCAAAGAAGCCATTCACAGCTGCTATGATGATAAGGGTGATGAGGGGTTTCAAAAACAACTTCTTGTATGGGAAGTGATTGATGAGTGATGGAACAACACACTCCATCGTCCCATTCATGCTGCAGGGATCTTCCTGAACCCCGAATTTACTTACTAATGTGGTTTCTTATTTGATGCTGAGGTCATGGATGGATTTTTCACTTGTGTTCAAAATATGGTGCCATTTCCATCAGAACATGCAGAGATATCCAAAGAAATGGAGGTACACAGAATGGCAGGTGTCACATTGAGCTTTGACATGGATGTCTAGGATAGGACTACTAAAATGCCAGGTAAGATTTTTTTTTGTTTCAAAATTCATTGTCTCTTCAAGTTCATGAATCATAACTCCATACTTTGCTTCAACTTTCAATTTTCGAATTTTCATTATTTTAAAAATTTTCTTATGTTTGTAACTTTATAAGTTTATCTTATTTGTTGTAACTTGTAGATGTGTGTGGAGGAGCTACGGTGACAGAATACCAAAACCCCAAAATCTTTCCATTAGAATACTCAGCCAAACATGTAGCTCTTCAGGATGTGAGCGCAACTGGAGTGTATTTGAAAAAATACACACCAAAAAGCGCAACAGGTTAAAAACTGAAAATATTCCAACTGATCTTTTGAATCCATTAAATTATTTTTTTATATAATTATTAATTTATTATTTATAATACATATTATATAATTTATTAATTTATGACCCTTGTACAGGTTGGAGTCCTAGCGCCTCAATGACATGGTTTACGTCTACTACAATCTTAGATTGTGGGTGAGACAACTTGAGAGGACACCTGATATGGAGGCCATCTCTTTAGATGCGATTGACACCACTGCTGCATGGAGGGTTGAGGCTGAGAGGCCTATCATGGTGTCAACCCCTGATTGGATAGAGCAGGAGGTAGTGGAGGGGGAGGAGGAGCAACAACACGAGGAGGAGGAGGAGGAGGAGGAGGAGCAGGTGACACCACCTACCCCTGCTACTGGTAGAGGACGTGGTCTGCATCCTTTAGCTCCTAATGCTTTAGGTTCTAGAGCACAACAGAGTCCATTGCCAGCCCTGCCAGCTTCTTCATCTAAAGGGATAGTTGTTACATTTTATCGCAAGAGGGGCAGAGGAAATCAGTAGTATAGGTTATTTGGTGCATTCCTTTGTATATGACATTATGACTCATGATATGAGATACGTTATTGTATTTTTTGTTGATATTTTGAGGCTAAGTTGAGACTTAGGACATGATTCAGTGTTATGTGTGATGTAGCACTAGACATGATATTACACATCTTACATATTAGTTTGTTTTACATATTTATGTGTCAATGCATTTTTATTTATTTATTCTTTTTTATTCTTTTTTTCCCCTCGCCGATTTAATCTTGATCGCGATGTTCGCAACATTGATGAACACAAATAATTAATGCATGATATATCTGTAATGCATTCTTAACTTCACAGGGTTAGTAAAATCCATGCATGATACATTTGTGATACATTCTTAATTTCATATGGTTAGTAAACTGAAGTTATGGTTAGTAAACTCCTCAGTAATCCATAGTTGCAAATTGTTAGAAATTTAATAGTGTTGCTCATAAGTGAAAATTTAAATCATAGTTCCAAATTTAGGTATGCTGATGTGTAATTGCAAATTGTTAAAAAAATAATTGTGTTGCTTATAACTGAAAATTTAAATAACGATTCCAAATTTAGTTATGTTGATCTGTTTAACACGGGAATATAATTTTGATTTACACTTTAACATGAAGGTTGAGATTTCTATCAAAGTTAAAGCAAACTAAATATCGTCACAATTTTGGTTAAAATCCATTTATTCATTCATGTTTTGTGTGCTTAAAGTCTCTGTTTACTTGATAAATAAACAATTAAACAATTAGTTAAAACTAAACTCAAAAGATCCCTATAATGTTTTAGAACTTAACATTCTAACATTATTTATCATTTATATATTAAGTTAGCTAACCTTAATTAGATTTTAGTTAAATTATTATCAAAATAACTACCACCACATCTACACTTGATTGATGTCATATTACAACCCTAAATGAACTCAAAACTATATATTTTTACCTTACATTAGGTTGAGAATCCAATTATCTAGAGATTTTTTATGCAACAACTCTCATGCTAATGGAACAGGTACAAAATGCATAAGGTTCACATAATGCGATTGTATAATTAACCAAAATCTTTACGTGGTATGAATCATTTTAGTACAAGAACAACATTCCCAGATTCAACCATTGAAGAGCATTAAAAATATCTACAGACCCACTGACAAATCATTTTACACCCACAAACACATGCTTTGGTCTTGAGAGGAATTATTTGCATGAGCTAAAAGTAAGGCAATAACTTACCTGAGATAAAAGGTAAAAGGAAATTTACCTTTCCTTTATTGTTCCTTCTTAGTCAGTGAGGAAAATATGTTCACATGCCTAAGTTATGGCGAGGTAAGGTCACGGAAAGTCAACATGATGTTGTCCTCCGGGATAGATAAATCTAACCATGTTCTTCTTCTATTGAAGCTTGCTTTAGATTACAATGAAAGAAAATCTGTAACATATCTGTTTATGACAACAAAATTGCAGTAGTGCAAGATCTACACTTTTGACACAAATCAAATGTCATTGATGTTGGATACCTGATCCGCACATGGTGGGACACTGACAGATTAGCAATTTAAAACTTGACAGGAAGCCTATTAAGCACAATATATTAAAAAAAGGCACGATTTCAAAGCCCTAAAAATCAAACTGGAACAAAGCACAACACACAATATCAAAGTGTTGAAACCAAACATATCATAGAACCCAATACGAAGAAGATTGCTAAAGCTTGATACAATAGAGAAACCAATACAGTATGAGCGCAAATAAAACTAAAATTCATCAAGGAGATTGATTAGGACTCTCTTCAATGGCTAACATAAGAGGACCTCAATTTTATAGGTATTACTGCTCTTGGTCTAAGGAGGAAGATTTTTCATGCACTGCATGAACTAAGAAAAGGAAACAGTAATTCAACAGAGGCCAATACAAACATTCCTAAAGCAATAGAAAATATGGATGATAAATCCCAGCTCAGAGAATCAGGGAACAAATTGATTACCGATTTTTTCAACAGCGCTTCAGGTGTTGCAGTGAAACAAGTTGGTTGCCATGTTGAGACACGTCAACGAAAAGACAAAACTACTATGATCTATTGCAGGAAAAGAGCTAGAATCAAAACTCATCCTAGTGTTGCAAAACTCACTGGCATTCTGCAATGGCTATGTATTCCAAAAACAAATTTTCAAGTGGATGCTTTTCGTTATCTAAGAGGAGATTTCTCTTATTGGTTCTTGTCTCATTTTCACACAAATAATTATCAAGGAATTACCAGAGGTTTTCGTCATGGTAAAGTGTATTGATCATTAATCACGACAGGCCTTGTCAATATGATAATTGGACTTTGCATGGTTTACCTTTAAATGAGAGAGTTGATGTAGATGGAGTATATGTAACTTCTATTGATGCCAATCATTGCCCTGGATCAGTTATCCTTCTTTTTGAACCACCTAATGGTAAGACTTTTCTTCAAACAGGGGACTTCAGATTCTGTCAAGAAATGATTACCGATCCAATTGATGAAGAGGTTTTCAGATTTTCGACAAATGTTCACTAACACTGTGGAAAATCCGAAAACCTCTTCATCAATTGATAACCACAGGAGCTTAAACACCAGAATACTGACCCAATTCTTGATTCTTGTAATATTCATACACTTATCCTCGATACAACATACTATAATCCCCAAAATGACTTTCCAAAGCAGGAAACAACTATTCAATCCATTCAGGCATAAGCTTTCAACCCAATAAATCTCTTTCTGATTGGTACTTATACCATTGGGAAAGAAAGAATATTCTTGGAGGTTGCAAGGGTTTTCGTAAGAAGGTTTATGTTGGTGCAGCCAAACTTTGGTTGTTGGAATGCTTAGGACTACCTAAACAGGATATGCAGTGGTTAACATCCAATGAGAAAGAAAGTTATATTCATGATGTGCCTTTGTGGAACATAACAAGCTTCAAGAGGATTAATTTCATATCAAAACGTTGTCATGGTTGTTACAATTCTATAGTTGCATTCTCTCCAATTGGATGGAATTTTGGGAAAGGAAGAAAAAGACTCCAGGAAAAACATGGCAATAGGGAACCATTCTCTGGTATGAGGTTCCATGTAGTGAACACTGCAACTTTACTGAGTTAAAAGAGTTTGTCAAAAATATTGCACCAGAAAACATCATACCAAGTGTAAATAATGATATTTCCCAAGCTGTTGTCAACATGGTTGCACTTCTCCTCAATGAAGACTCCTCAATGAATTCACTCCATCAACTTGGGGAGTGAGATGCGGTAACTTCCATTATATGGGTTTCACTCTGTTCTTTTGTAAAATATGTATAAGAGTAGAAACTGTTGACATCCATATTCAAAATATGTGAATGCATGGAAAATCCAACTAGTATGCTATATTTGTCCACAAAAAAATACACTTGTGTCCTGCCATGCTCGTTTGAGTTTAAGTTAATGAAAATTTTAAAATTTGAGGAGAATCAAACAGACGGAATATGATATCTTCATTAATATTAAAATAGGTTTATAAATTTTTTAGGTAACGACTACCCATACAAGGTTTTATAAAGTTTGAGCAACTATTATTCAATATGAATAGTGAACATTATCTTGGAAAACAAAAATGACGATATCAAGGTTTTGGAAAGAATGACGCAATGGATAACGGAGAAAAGTTGTATTGCCTTTAGAGTGGAGATCATCGAAAAAAAACCTTAGTTTTTGTACTATTGATTAGCTACATTGATCAATCTGTTGAACTGATTTCACGGGAGTGTGATAAGTGATTATAACATGGACATAAAAGTAAGGTTAAGTTAGCTTCTCACTGTGGTAGCAATGAATTTGTTCCTTTCGCTCCTTCTCCAAGTCATTGAGTACATATTTTGTATGGGCTATATACTCTGTTGCTTTCATCGACCCAGACAATCTGTCCAACTATGCATATATTTTTTTGTCTATCAGGGTGTGATCTTTCTTCAACTGCCAAAAGTATACGCTTGTTTATTGACCTCAACTCAACTGCATCCAAGGGTTTTCGTAACTTTTATGTCTTTCATAATTTTCCTCACCTTCTCAATGCCACTGCACCTACCAGCTTTAGCATAGATATTTGACAGTAGCACATAAGGTGCAGAACATTTTGTATCAAATGCAAAAATGCATGTTGTGACACGTTCTCATAGTGGTACATTGCCATGAATTCTACAAGCACCAAGCAAACACCCCAACACAGTAGCATCAGGTTGAAATGGCATTTTTTGATCAAATCTTCAGTCTCATCCAGACAGCCCAGGTGCCCAAGAAGGTCAATGATGCAACCATAGTTCTCCATTGTTGGCGTAAGGTGATAATATTGAGCTATATCATCAAAATATTGCCGCCCCTTCTCCAACAGGTATGTGTGGCGTTCGTCACACTTTGTAAAACATATCCAAGGCTTCATCCGCGAACCCATGACGGACAGACGTTGTAATCATCACAGTCCATGAAACCACGTCTCGTTCAACCATTTTCTCAAACACTTTGCATGAATCCTCTACAATCCCACATTTCGCATACATGGTAACATGAATATTGCTTAAAATGACATCTTCGCATTGGAATATTGTCTGAATGATGTGGGCATGGATCAATTTTCCTTCTGTTCACTGAGCCTTTAGCCCAATGAACAAAACCACATTCTTTTTCTTCTCGTTCCATAATTGTAATGCCAATGCCATTGATGTTGTTCTGTGAACTCAAATGCCAAAGAATTTAGTGAAACTCTTCCAATGGGTACCATTTTTTAATCCACCCTTTTCAATAAATTGAGAAAATTGAGCTAGATTTGGGATTTTCGGTGTAATTATTGGGTTGCGCTGCTGAAATCCAAAGATCTGTAATGGGTTGGAGAGGCTAGGACCTTCACCATAAATATGGACAGGCTAACAGAGAATCAAACAGAGAATGTGTGTAGCCTCATTAACGATGTCAATGTTCATTGAAGGTGACTTTCAAATGTAATTTCCCATCATCCTGTGAAACCCACCCACGTAATTCCAGCATTGCTTCTGACTAAGCTTAATGGGTTATAATCATTGTTTGGGTTATGATAATTGTTTGCAAACGAGACTGTACGGAGGAAGGGAGTAACCATGCGTTGAGTTTCGATAGGTGAGAAAAGCAACCATGCGTTAAATTTTGATACGCTAGAACGATGAAAATAGAGCGAGGAGATTGGTTGGGCTAAACAATGTTTGCCCAGCCAACTCCATAAAGAAAACACTTTTCGGCGTAAAAATTGGGACTAGATTATTACTAAATATAAATCATTAAGGTAAATTTATTTTATTTTAATTTTTATATTATTTTATTTTTTTGAAACAAAATGAAAGATATGAAGATTAAAAATGTTGTTTCTTTGGAATTTAGGCTTTTGTGATCCATGTCATAATTGTAAGAAAATTTAAAAAAAAAAGATCACATCAAAATTCATTTGTTGATGTATTTGGAAGCATGTTAATTTTTATCTAGTTTTAATTCGTGGTATTTATAAAACTAAATTAAATATTTTTATCTATTATGTTGTTTTTATTATCAAATAATCTTTTTAATTCACATGGGTGGACAAATTATGGAGTTTGATTTTATTATAATTATTTGTAAGGTATCAAGTTGAGATATAGTCTACTATAATAGTGATGTTGTGAAACATTCACATAATGTAATGTTGACATTGTTAAATTATTTAAAATAAAATTAAAAAATAATAATTATACTTTAATGAATAATAATAATTGATAATTCCATCAACAAGGCTTGCTTCGAGGAAAAATCTAAAGATGTCGCCAATGTTTTTTAACATGATCATCAATCTTGCATGTTGTTTTTCTGTCTCAAATCGAGAGTAGAAATATCGTGCTACGATTCAATCTGTCAATCTCATATTGATAATGTATCAACTGATTTATCCAATAAAACCTCCATTACAAAAGTGTATTTCTACTCGCAATGAGGTTTTTAGCATACGAAGAAAAATTGTGGGCATGCCTAGAACGAGTGCTTCGCCAATCATAGGAAACGATGAGGTATGTCAAGATAATTGTTTGATTTGGGAAGCATCTTTGCTACAACTTGAGTTGGAGTGAACAAAGCAATCAAAATCACTTCCACATGGGGAATAAGTATCTTCTCAAAAAACGACATTGAAGCTTATGCTATTGCTAAAGGATATTCTTAGAGATAATGGATAGACTCGGCCACCATCATTAAATTGTTGTATTATCACATCCCTCCTAAGAATATCTGTGTGTCTCATATGATGCAACGTATTATTTAAATAGGTTATAGCTTTGAAATTTTGAAATCCTTCCAAGTCTTATGCAACCAAAATCACTCTGTGAATTAGCAAGTGAATGCTGCTTTAAGAATGGTAGATGGATGATGTAACATAACAAGGGATGGTTCACTTCCCTCTCTTGTGACATGTATAGCAATGATGAAAATCCCTTTCACGATCTAGCATGTGCTCCTATTTGCAACTATGACAAGATGGTGAATTAAATCTCCAACATCCATGCATTAATGCATTTCTTGTAAGCCTAGAGATAGATTTAATGAAGCGTATGATGGATTTGAAGTAAGATGAATTTGGGATTTTTTTCTTCTTTTGGTGTTGAGAGTGTCTGCGGCCTTGGTTGCATAGCAAAGCACCTCTATTGTGAATGTGGACTTGGAATCATTTGGCTTTTAGCTAAATTTTAGCATGCAACTAGCACAACCTAATCCCAAGCTCTCTCTTCTACTTATTAACACTAAAGTAGGCCCACTCAATTGTGCTTAAAATGATTTTGGAGCCAAATAATGGGTCAATTTGGAGTCTTGGTGGTTATCCTCGAGTTATGGTTCGGGTAATGTCTTGATTTTGGGTCTAACAATTATAAAGGGTGGGTGGATTCACTTGCTTAAAGGTGATGGCACATTGCCACTTTCAAAGTGGGTGTTGGGTGTTTTGTGAACTTGAGGATCTAGAGTGAGGTTTGAGGAAATGTAGTAATATAGCATAATCAATTGGACAGTAAGATGGAACAAGTGGAAAAATGAGCATGCAAAGTAGGTTAAATAGGATAAAGGCAAATTGGATGTGCAGTGGAGACTGCCAAGCACATGGTGGCGGTTCTTAAACGGGATAAAGAAGTAAATGCATTCACAAACATCCACATAGGAGAGCATGAAGAGCTTAGTCTTCATATTATCTCTCTCCTACTAAATTTCGAGTAGAATTTTCACTAATCTCAACATTCATTTTAAAGTTATTGTCGCCTCTTCCCATGCTAAGTACATAACAAACTAAAGGTCTGTAGAAAGTGTCTAAAATAGGCTCAATGTAATCCAGTATGACGACATATTAAAACTTTAAGACTCACACGGAGGTCTCACTAAAGTTGTGGATGATATATGTCCATTCATTAATGTGCAAAGTATTAGAGATTTTAATTGGGTTATGTAATCCACTATGTAAGCTTTAATTACATTCAACCAAGCTAACATACTAAGAAGCGTGCATAGTAAAAATATCAAGTACATGTCATCCAAGTAAATCAAAAGCATGTATACATGAGCAAAATAGTCTTCTATTGTGTTCATATTAAGCATTACACCACAAGTCATGCACAAAACTCATAATGGGGAATCAACTAATTGATTAATTCCAAACAACCAGCATTTGCCTCATTATATAATAATCTTCATATATATAGAATGTAAAGGTGGTTATAGAGGATTCCTAAATATATAATAGAATTTGCTAGTTGTCCCTTACTTGTACAAAATAAAGGTGCCTTCATGAAAATGTATGGAGGGTTGGAGAGATTAAGCATAGAGTGCTTACAAGATGACTTCTTGAATTGCACCCAAACTTTTGTGATTCTAAATAATTAGGATTCTACAACTTCATGTATTCCACAGATCATCTTCTACTAAGAATTACTTTCTGAATGGTAATTAAACGAATTTAGACAACAATAACTCCCAATTCATGCCTTCCAAATGTCCTCAATTGGTTTTCACATCTCTTTCTTCAAAAATGAGCTCCAACTAAAGGATTTCTCCTATGGTCATGTCCTTGAACTCGTTGAAATCTTCAAAATTGGAATATTAATAGCAATTGCCTCTTGGACCTTTAGGTACACTCAAAATCATGTCTTACATGGTCGATATTGTCTCCATCAAAACTTCCAACTTGGCATATGCTTTTAGCTTCATTTTTGTAACTATTCTAAATTAGGATTTCACCTTCCATATGAGCTCACTCGTGAGAACTAGGATACATAAGAGGTTTCATGGGGTAAAAAGTATAGTATTTGGTGGAATTATGTCCTCCTCTTGGTAATTATTAAGTACCTTGAAATTCATCAACAAACACACGGTTTATGCTTGATGTTTCCTTTCAATAAAAAGCAGTACACCTAAAATATGTGTTACATCTCCTCCCAATTTGTCACCTTTTATTCACAGGATCCATCAACAAAAAAAAATACCACAACATTCTTGATTGTAAATGTATATCTAATCGTAGACAACGCTAGAAACCTTGATGTTTCTCACATAACTTCCCTTGCTCCATCGACATTTTTTTCACACATAAGAAACTAAAGAAATGGATACTACAAAAGTAACAATTATGAAAATTCGTTGATTAGCTAGACAACATCATAATAATTAATTTTTTAGGGTTAACCTTGAGGTCAATGTGAGAATGCATTAATCACAATCCACTAGTTGAACTTGTTCCACGCGTTCCTTCAAGTACCTTTCTTGGATAACCAAAGGCCCCGTCTAATCCTAGTACACCAAAATTATATGGTGCTAAGTGTCACCCTAATGGCTCATCTTGTCCACTAGCTAACATCTCTCATTTCATGCCTATAGTCTTTCTCCATATCACTTCTTAAAGTCCTTGAGCTTAGCATTGTAATTATAACAAGAAAACTCAAACCCAAGACCCAATTTCTCCCCCACACTTTCTTGTGGTGTCAAGGGCTCTTGAACCTATCTAATAAAGTATGTTTATACCTAAGGTTGGCACATAGTTGGAACTTATAACATCTCAGTCGTTGGTCCTTCCCTCTAAGTTAGCTAACATAACTCTCAAACATATCCTCTTGGATTTGATCATAATGATAAGACAACACATTTTTTTTGTTATGGATCCTTAGACTCAATAACATCATGATTTTTTTGTACATACCTTATGAAGTATTTTGTTTTCGTTTGTTAGGTAATGTGAATCCCTAGATGACTCGCATGGCTAACCTGTGGCTTGATTAACTATGGCACACGGGTATCTAAGCTGTCAAAATCACTTTTGGATCACAATCAGCTTGGCCCACACCAGCCCTTAGCATGGTTGGATTTTTTCCCATAGATTTTTTATTATTTTTCCACGATACTTGTGTCTACGATAGAATCTTTAATCATTGACTCTACCAAACTAAGTATCACAACAGGTCTACTTTGCACAACATAATATAAACAACAGTAAATCTACTAGTGCACAGAATATACACAATTTTATACAACCCAACTTCATTATATTGATCAAACTAATAATACAATAGTTTTGGGCTCCCATACCAGGGATAATGGACCTTATACAACCATTGATACAAGATATACAAAAACTAAGCCTCGGTGTCTCTCGCAACGACCACTAATCTACCATGAACAAGATACTCTGACCATTTGGCTGTAGTGCGCTCTATCAACTCCTCTTGGTCATACTCTTAACACATATGCCTAGTCCTTCGACTCCTGA
This sequence comes from Pinus albicaulis, assembly GCA_034641835.2. Taxonomy (NCBI): domain Eukaryota; kingdom Viridiplantae; phylum Streptophyta; class Pinopsida; order Pinales; family Pinaceae; genus Pinus; species Pinus albicaulis. The sequence continues at coordinate 511,388,462 of CM076569.1, forward strand.
TCTGCAACACCTACCTCTATCAATGCACCAATTCCATCTGGCCACTAAATCTTGACTCTAATATGCTCTCTGTCTAACCATTCATCCTTCAACACATCAACACATCGATACTCTTGTCGAGTTGTTCACAACTTCATTTGTGAACAACTATCAACTCACCATTATTTCTCCTCAGCTACCTATGGACTTCTACTCACTATAGTCTTCTTGCATTGCTCCAATGAAGACTAACATAGGGCACGAAGGGTTCCACCCATTACTGTTATAAGTCCTTCTCCAACAATGAACACAGGCTAAGAGGATTTCCAAAATTATGTTGTAGACGTACTTCTCCACATGGAAAGTTTAGGGCTACTCAAACTTCTCCTGGTTGATTAGACCCTTGAGCTCTTCTTTTGCCACATCTAACAATCTCTTAGTCCATCAAGAGACTTGTTTCTTTAGATTGAAGCAAGCCTCTAAAATCCTCCCAAGATGTTCTTTAGGTTGCTCCAACTTTGTCTCTCCTAGGCTTGCACTTAGCCCACTCTCACGCTGCCCTCCATCATACCACGAGTGTCCAATACATGTTTTAGCATTTGCTCACTAGTTAGGGCATCTGATCTATATATGTAAACTTGAGAGTTTGTGGTGAAAAATTGAAAGTGAAATGTTTAGGTATCTTGGGAAATTATGTCAATTACATTAACACATAAACATGCTTTTAAACTTAGTTTTGCATCAAATAAAGAAGACAGTAGTACCATAACAACATACATAAGACATCAAATGATGAAGGAGTTCACCCCTCCTCGGCTACATCTCTTGGTCCAGCTTCCAATGTTGGTCCTCTTTCATTATGCTAAAAAATATGTGTTTACGTCAAGTTATATTGCTCAGAATGAAAAAAGAATGGCTATGATGGCTCCATAATAGTAAAAAACCCCTAGTTAGGCTCTTTCTGCCCTAAAAAAGGTCAAAAATTGACTGAGTTATGCTCCTCATAAGTTTTCCTGCCAGTTGTCCTCCAAATCGAACCCACCTATTAACTATCCTACATTTTAAGCTTCTTTTTGCCACGTTTGGTGACAATTATACCCCACGTCAGCGTGATTCACGTCGGTTTAGGTGCAATTTGTCAAACCCTTAAATGGATTATGTCACCCATGAACCGAACAAAATGGTGCCACTTAGCGCGACATGGACCGTCGTTTTCGGGTGGTTGGAACTACTCCCACCAAAATCTTGACTGCATTGGAACCTGAGTTTGATTTGCGTTGGGTTTAAAACCTCGTCGGTTAATTTTGAAATTTCGTGCCCAAAATTTCTAACCAGACACTACACATAAACCCGTGGTTGCATCGTACTGTGGTATGGTAAACACCTCTCGTGCCAAGACTTAATCGCACCATAAAACTTAACTCTGCATTATCTATTACATGTGGCACGTCTCCAATTTAACCATGAGGTGACTAGTGGTTGATCCGTTGGTGGTATGGATATCGTACATAGACTTTAGTTAAGTCATAATATGACATATCATATGGTTTGGTTGTGCATTGACCATCGATAATTATAACATAAAGTTTGCAATTGCATATATTTTGGGTTTGCGTTAACATATGGTTCATGACATAACATATGTGCTAGGGTCGGGGTTAACCCCATGCCTTGTCTACCTGCCACGTACCATGGTTTGGTGGACTGGGGCTGGGGGTTAACCCAATCCCAACTTCCAACCAACATACAATGAAACCTTAAATACAATCTATGCACTATGGTTTTCAAGAACCACTAGTGGCACAGTGGTGAAGCACTATGTTGCCACCACAAAGGTCCACGGTTCTAATGCTACAGAAGCATGACTCACCATATTACAAAATTTTACACAAATGAGAGGAGGCCAGGTGGAGACCACCGATTGGCCCATGTGGTTCTCCCTCATTGGTCCAACAGGACAACTAATGAACCAATAAAAACACGCCAACATCGACCAACCATAGAAGGACACTTTCAACCAACAATAGGTCCATATAATTACAATCACCTGCATAGCCAAATTCCTAATCGGCATATGGACTGCTGACTGGGTGTACTTGCAACCCAAAACCCAAAAGAATTAGTTGCTTTCCAATTCGATCATAATGCGATATTGGGAGCATCATATCGATTTTGAGTGAAACGAATTGCGTTGGAATCAGGGTGACGAGATCTTCACTTTGGCACTGGTTTCAAGTCGTTTCGAGAACTTTGAATTTTGAGCATTAAACTAATCCACTAGATCATTCCTCCCCACTAGAAGCTTTTGGACCTCCAAAATCTCATTATCAATCAACAAATAGATGAGGGTACAACTCACTCACCCTTCCAGTCTAAATCCACTTAACTTTGCTTGGATTTGTTGCTTTTATATTTTCATGAAAGTACATCACCTTCCCTGATTTTGGAGTCCTTGTCTTGTTGTCAAAAATCACATCTTGCTGCAATTTTTCAAGATTTGCAGAACATAAAATTGCCTTTGAAGGAATCTGAACATTCCCTCCTCGGTATTCAATCAAAGGAAGCTTATTCAATTTCAAATTCCTTTCACCTTGAACATTGTCGCCATGACAATGCTTAACATGTCTAGCCATGCACTTGGCTTGACTCTTTACCAAATGTGATCACCATCGCCATGCACCATCCTTTTTCAAAGCAAAAACATTATGAAACCTACAAGAAGAATTTTTAGACCCAATGTCCTGTTTTCCAAATTGCTCTTGCATTTTATTTTTTACCCCTACATTCTTTAACATTGGCATCTTGTTCACACCAATGTTCAACAATGATGCATCCTGCTGCAAATTCACTTCATTTTGTTTTCCTCTTTTAGGAGGCAACATGTTAGACTCTTGAAACATCTTATCGCATGAATTAGAAACCTCAATGAAATCAGATTTCAAACTTCATTCATATACTTGAAAGCTTTATGTTCCTCAACACCTTTGTGCTTGAACATTAACAATGCAAAATTCTGACTAGCATTAACAATCCCCTTCATTCGTCCAGCATTCACGAGAGATAAACTCAATTTCTTGCTATGTTCTCTAACATTGTACTCAATCCCATTCTTTAAAAAATGCTATTTGTTTTCATGGCGATGAAAAATGACTCTCCTATTAAATAGATATGGGATTCCCAAAACAATACCACATATATCAAGCAGAACTACATCAATTTCAACCTCATTGAGAAAGTTTTCAGTGATTGCAAATCTAAGTATGCACTTCCTTGTTAACTAAAATTTTGCATTCTCACATACCCAACCTAAAGGATAAGGTTTAGGATGAGGAATGGTTTCTAAATTCAACTTCTTGAAAATTTCTTCAGAGATAAGATTTGCTTGTGAACCACTATCAGACAACGTATCTATCTTGGTATGTTTTGAAACAACTCAAATATGGAAAAGCTTTATTCTTTTTTTTCATATTGAGTATCATTGAGACAATTTGAAGAACTAGTAATTTCAATGTCCTTACCTTTCAAACCCATGGTTACGATTTTTGTTTCATCCCTAGAATCAAAACCTAAATCATGTTGTGTAGTTGTAGTTGTCTTTTCCTTCTCCTTGTTTTTAAACTTTTTGGGTCTCATATCAGGATGAATTTTCCAGCAATGAATCCATCATGACCCTCTTTGGAACAATGTTTGCATGTAATTTTTTCTTTCTCCATCTTGATGGAAACATTCTTATTCCCTTTTCCTTTGTCTCCATACCCAAAGGTGTTCTCACTTGTTTCATCAAAAACATTTGTCCCTCTTGATTCTAGATGTTTGGCATGTACACAAACTTCATCTAAACTTGTAGGGTTAAACATGAGAATAACGTGTCTCAAGTAACTATGTAAACCTCTAATTTATTTTAGTAAAGTGCCTTGAGATGATAAATCTACACCCAAAATCAATGCTCTCCTTCTAAACTCTTGGGTATAGCTTTTCACACTTCGACTCTTTAATTGCCTAAAGTTTTGCCAATCCATGATAGCTTTTTGCATGTATTCTAATGGATAAAATTGTCTTCTTATTGCAACAACAAAATAATTCCAAGAAGATAAAACCTTACCATGTTTCTTCATATCCTCTTGAGTTCTAGCTTCCCACCAAATGAGTGTTGCACTTTCCAACCTTAATGAAGTAAGAAGAATATTGGTCTCGTCATCCTTGATCCTTCGTATCCTGCAATACACTTCAAGCTGATGAACCCAATTATCTAATTTCTCAACATTTGCCTCTCCATTATACATAGGTAATTTAAACTTTATGTCAAGTTTCAAAAGTGGAGTTTTACCATTTCCCTTTGGAGAATGTGGAGGTATTTGTGAAACGGTTGATGTAGAAGATGATGATGGTGAAGATGGTGGTGAGGATGGAGGTGAATAGAAAGGTGGAGTTAAAGGTGGTTTATCACCAATCCCTCCATTCCCTTTTGGAGGCCTGTCCCCATCTCCTTCGTCTTCTTTTGGAGGTTTATCTCCATCTCCCTTTGGAGGATTAGATGTCTCACCTTGTTGCAACGTTATATTCAGCTCTTCATAGAGAATTTTCACCATTTGTGACATGTCAAAGAGTGCCTTCCTGAAACCCTTCTCATCCTCAAACATATTTTCAGGCTCTCCTTCATGTTTTATGACTAGTGAGGATTTCAGTGAAACTTGAGGTGAAATTTGTGGTGGAGATTGTGGCAAATGTGCTCTCCTTGACCTAACTTGAGGACTTGCTACCACAATCTTTCCTTCTCCTCTTTAAGCTTCAAAATTGTAAGCATCATAAACACTTTCAACAAAATTAAACCCTCATAACAATCTAAGAACCAAATAACTCTAGCTCTGATACCAAGTTGATGTGTATATGTAAACTTGAGATTTTATGGTGAAAATTTTCAAGTTAAATGTTTAGAGTTTTTAAGCAATTATGTCAAGTAAATTAACAAACAAGCATTCTTTTAAACTCAAATTTGCATAAATAAAAGAAGACATTAGTACCATAACAACATACAAAAGACAACAAATGATGAAGGAGTTCACCCCTCCTAGGCTACATCTCCTGGTCTAGCTTCCAATGTCGAGAATCTTTCATTATTCTCAAAAATATGTGTTTACATCAAGTTACAGTGCACATAATATGAAAAAAAAAAGTCTCTAGTGGCTCCAAAACAGCCAAAAACCCCTATTTGGGTTCTTTATGCCCTAAAAAAGATCGAAAATTGACTGAGTTATGCTCTTGAGAAGTTTTCCTGCTAACTGTCCTCCAAATCGTACCCGCTTGCTAACTATGATACATTTTCTGCCTTTTTTCGGCCATGTGGGGCGAAAATTTTGCTCTGCGTTGGCACAATTCCCGTTGATTCGGGTAAAATTTGTCTAACCCTTAAATCGACTATGTCGCCCATGAATCGATCAAAATGGTGCCACTTGGCACGACATGGACCGTCGAATTCAGGGGGTTGGAACTACTCCCGCTAGAAGCTTGAATGCACTGGAACCTACATTTCATTCGGGTTGGGTTTAAAACCCTATCAGTTAATTTTGAAATGTCGCACCCAAAACTTTTAACAAGAACTTGCATATAAACTCGTGGTTGCATGGAACTGTGGCATGGTAGACACCTCCTGTGCCAAGAATAAACCACACCATAAAACTTGTCCACATTATCTATTGCGTGTGACAAGACTCCACTTTAACCGTCAGGTAATTGGTGGTTGATCCAATATCATATGGTTCGGTTGTGTATTGACCACTAGTAATTATAACATAAGTTTGAAATTGCATATATTCGGGGTTTGCGTTAACATATGGTTCATGAAATGATATATGTGTTGGGACCAGGGTTAACATCGAGCCTTGTTTGCCTCTCACGTATTGTGGTTTGGTGGACCGGGGCTAGGGGTTAACCCTAGTCCCGACCCCCAACCAATATACAATGAAACCTTAAATACAATATTTGCATTATGGTTGTTAATAACCACCGGTGGTGAAGCACTGCGCTACCACCACAGAGGTCCACAGTTTGAACCCTGCAGAGGCCCAACTCACCTCATAACAAAATTTTACACAAATTATAGGAGGCCACATGGCATCCACTGATTGGCGCACGTGGTTCTCCCTCATTGGACCAACATAACAACCAATGAACCAATAAAAACACACCAACCTCAACCAGCCATAGACGAACACCTACCAAACAATGATAAGTCCACATAAGTACAGTCAGATGCCTAGTCAACGTACAAACTGCTGATTGGGTGTACCTGCAACCCAAAACTAAAAAAATTTAGTTGTTTTCCAATTTGATTAGAACACGATATCGGGAGCATACAATATCAATTTTGAGTGAAACAAATTGCATTGGAATCAGGGCGATGAGATATTCACTTTGGCGTTGGTCTTGAGTCGTTTCGAGCACTTTGAATTTTGACCATTAAACTAATCCACCGGATCAACATCAGACCACCTAGGTTACCCTTCCTTTCAACTGCCAATAGACTTCCACAACTAGTCCAACCTGGATCCACATCCATCTAGTATCCACCCATCATTAAGAGACCATCTACAAGTTTACTGCTACTGTGTTGTAGCCGCTACAACAACACCCAAAATTTTTGGGTATATTTAAAATTTCAGGTTCCCCCTCTGCTCGCTTAGGCGTTAAAGTCTTTCACCCGACCTACAGTCAGTGACATCCCACTGACCTATCCCCAACCCCTCATGAGCTTTCTCACCATCATGATCAGATGTTATTGCTGCAATCACGCCATGTGTCTAAGGGATCATCCAGCATATGCTCGAATAGGAAATTTTATGTGCATGGAGGATATATATTAGCAGCCCTCTCGCCATGGGTCATTAAGCATGTTTTTTTCAATACTTCTCTTAAGCTCGTTAGTCTCATATGTTTTATCTAGGGACACCATTATCAAAGAGTAAACTAATTAATGTTATAATGTTTCATACAGGTCAATCCCACAGATGATACACCCAAAATGTCATCACCACACCGATGAGAAGGATAAGAGTAGTGCGAGCTGAAACATGAGAAGTGGAGGACATCTATCGCATGTACGCAGGAAATAAGACTGTGCCATTCAAGGGAACTTGCGGTCACAATGGGACTTGGGAAAACATTGCAGGCTACAAGTTTGTTGGATTACAGGAAAGATAAACGGAAATGCCCATGGCCCTTTTGGTGTTGTGTCCATTAAAGTTGCGACCTTGACTCAAGGTGACAATACCTATGGATGTAGCAAACAGTTCAAGCTGCTAAGTTTTATTGTGCATGCATTCATGCTTTGGCGTACAAAAGCTTTACTTGTCAAGAATGGAACTCTTACATTGCCACCACTATCCGGGGTTTCAGTACTGGCTCCATTGGTCCCACTTCAGAAGAAATTGTATGTATCTGTATTGCATCAAGAGTTGCCCAGCTTCAAACAAGTGGTTCAGGCACTCAGCATCAATCTTTACAAAATATTGTGGTACAACTGCAAAAGACATGTAGCCATTCTTATCTTTTCAGTGGTGTGGAGCCAGAGCCATTTGAAGAAGGTGAACACTTAGTTCATGCGAGTGGAAAGCTCATCACCTTGGACATTTTCCTTGAGAAGCTGCATAGTTAAGGACATCGTGTCTTGATTTCTTCTCAAATGACGCAGACAATAGACATTCTTTAGGATTACTTAGAGCTGCGAAGGTATTCTTATGAGTGTCTTGATGGATCAGTAAGAGCAGAAGAGCGTTTTGCAGCTGTGCAAAGCTTTGGTGGCAAAGCATCAACACTGCCAGAGTCAAGTGACATCACAAAGGCCAATGATGATACTCATGAGGCATTTGTATTTTAATATCTACTCGAGCTGGTGGTGCTGGTTTGAATCTTGCAGGAGCTGATACTGTCATTTTCTAGGAGCAGGACTGGAATCCACAAGTTGACAAGCAAGCATTACAGTGTGCTCATCGCATTGGTCAGCTGCATCATGTTTTGGCAAGAAGCATTGTAACAGAAAACACAGTTGAGGAGGTGATTATGCAAAGGGCCAACAGAAAATTGCAGCTTAGTCACAATGTTATTGGCCATAAATTAGACAGTATAGCAGGTGGTGATTTGAGGTCCATAACAATTTGTGGCCTGCACAAATTTGACCCATCATGACAACATAGAAGGAAGTTGTCGGTTATAAGTCTTTAGTTGTTCAAGGTACATCTGAGAGTCTGAGTGTTGTACCAAAGTCAGATAATGGCGAAGTACATTTTGTCTTTGGAGATTGTACAAATCCTATAAAAGGCCGACAATAATTTTGAGTTGTGTTGACAACTCTGGCAAATTAGGGAAGGGAAGCAATGTTTGTTAAACCTAAGCTACATGGCGGGCGCACTTTCGATGGACCAAGGTGACATTTTTGAAACATTAAGCTAGGGTGCAAACACATATGGTTTCCAAACCATATAAGATTGGAGGATCGAAATCATATAAAAACTATACGAAGGACATTACAATTAGGTTCAAATACTTTTATGTCGAAGTTTTCAACCTATGTTAAAAGGTTTGGAGCAGATATATATATATATATATATATATATATATATATATATATATATATATATATATTCAATGATCCCGTCGTGTTTGCACATGGCAGCGAATATTATAATAACTATGGTGCGATGTATGACAATCTACAACCATGTTTTAAGGGGTGCAAGAACATATGGTTTTCAAACCATGTGATATGGTGGAGCGAAACTATGTGGACACGTGACAAATAGGCGTAAACGTTTCAATTGGCTCAAATATTTTATGCCGAAGTTTTAGTCCATGTTAAAACATATGGAGCGTATACATATAATGGCCAAAATTAATGTTTGAACATGAAGCGGAACCTTATAACAGACCTACGACAACAATGACATAAAAATCATCGAGCGGTTATAATCAAAGCAAATGCAGAACTATATGAAGACATCACAAATGAGCGCAGTTTTCAACCTTTGGTAAAAGCGATTAGAATATATATATATATATATATATATATATATATGGTGGTCAAAAGGTTGTGTTTAAATATGAGAGCGAAATATTACAACTAACCCACCACGGCATTGTGCAATTTATGGTCAAAAGAAAGCAGAGTTGACAATCCAACAACTTACGTTAAAACACATGATGGCAGAGCAAAACCATATTAAAATGTTGCAAAGGGGCTCAAACTACTGCATGAAACATTCAGAGCGTATATGTATATATACATGGTGGTCGAAAACTATGAAGCAGAATGTGACAACAAATTTAGAGTGTAAGGTTATAATAAGACCATGATGGCAATAACAGCCAAACCAAGGACATAATCATAAAGTCATGATAATCCATACCCTATGATTTAAACGGCGCAAAGTGGTGGTTTAAAACCATATCGGACGAGACTGATAACGCATCCATCACCCAATGAAACGGGAAAACATCGGGCATCAGAAAACGTTATATGTTAACGCAATTAATATAAACAAAGATGTCATATTAGAAGCGCCACGTTGCAATAAGGTTTGTTTTGTAGACGTGGTCACAATGAAGCGAAGGATTTTGTTAACGTTAAAGCTCCAACAAAGACATGATGCGCTCTCGCATAAAGTTCCAGGGGCCGTTTGTTCACTTTCTAACACTGCAGAAGACGTTCATCGAGTGCATGTTAGTTGCGCGGTCTGCATGGAGGAGTAATTCTGCAAAATTCGCACGCCTTTTCATGATGATATCCCCAAAACAGCCATACCTCTGTGATGGATGGTGGTATACGTATAACTAGGGGATCCAAGATATTTTCCGCCGCTGTTTTCAGACATACTATTCGTATCAACTGTGCCAAGGAGACACAATGACACGTCGGATTCAAATACCAAATATAAAGCATCTAGTTGGAAAGCTTTCCTTAAAGGCTTCCACGCGATTAGTATGCATGTGCCGATTTTTTAGGTAGATCAAGCGTTGCGCTAGAACAAAGCATAGTAAAGGAAGCGTGGAGTGTGGAAAGATCGATTTGGAATAAGTTATTTGTTCGATAGAGAGAGTAAAGCGTTTCACACGCATTGTAATTAAGCGCAGAAGAAACAATTGCTGAGTCGCATAGCTGACAGAGCGAATAAAAATGCGACTTGTGACCCTGCGATCATTGCAAGAGCAGTCGCAGTTAAAGGCCTCGGGTCGCAGATTTGGCTTCCGGTCAACAAATGCGACCTGTTTCCCATGCGACTGTGCGACCTGTGAGACGTGCCTGATATTTTCCACATGGGATTCAAGAGTAGTCTTTCTTGATCTAGTCTAGAACCCGTCCATTGTCAAGCAAGCTGTAAGCTGAGCTTTCAGGCTGGGGCAAAAGAAGCATGTCTATGTATATCGCCTCTTGGCATCAAGAACCATAGAAGAAGAGAAGTCTTAGCCCACGTGAAGCTAAAGTCGCTCGACCCCTCCAGGTCGCTGAGTCGCAATACATCTTGCTGGCCAGGAAATGCGACCATACGACTGTGCAACCCCTCCGAGGTCGCAAGGTCGCAGAATGGTGTGCCCAAGGAAAGCCGCGACCAAGGAGATTTTCTGACCACGCGACCCCAGTTACAGAATGAAATTTGTTGTATTCGAGCATGTAGTGCTATTAGCTTGGCTACAGAGAATTGTCATAAAATTCCCCTGATGGTGATCAACTTGGAAATACCATATTTTGCAGCCATTTGTGGACGGCTACGTCTAATGCGCATTCACGACCAGTTGTTTGGAGATCTTTAGAACCCAGACAAAAGCAACAGCTGGCCATCTGTGAAGACACTATTGTTACTGTGACTTTGGTCACTTATACTTCCTTCTTCCGATTTCGACATGTGTTGCTCCATCAATTCAGGACGGGATGTCGCTATTGGAACATTCCCATGCTCCACATTTATCTCAGTTAACAAAGATGCTCGAAGGTTGTGTCCCAAGATTGTTAATTTTTTGCAAGCCCTGTTGATGTCCGCATTAGATACTAAGTAGAGCCTCGAAGTGAAATTCCCTACCCTTTTGCTGGAGCATCAAGAGTATAGACGTTGGCTGCGTCTTTCTAGTGGGGTATCTGTTTTACCTCAACCTTTGGTTTTCGCTACAATCATGGAGGCTAATGATGATGCGTCTCTCTTCAGAAATGTTAAGAGGTTTTGTAAACATATATCGAGACATTGTTTCGTTCCTTGAAGCATTTGCATCCTTTGTACCTCTATTGCATGAAATAGTCAAAGAAATAAGATACTTGAGACTCTCCGATTGAAGATGACAAGCATTTCTTCTCTAATAAATGGGAAAACTGATGAGCATGAAAATCTACGACAACCATTGAGGATGCGAATGAAGAAGCCCATGCCTATCAAGCAATTCGATCCAAGATTTGAAGAGAACTTTGTGCATGGGAAATATTATGATCTTGACATAGAAAGGGCACAGGGGAAGCTTACCTTAGCCATTCTCTCCGATGATTTAGTAGCTCCACACTTGACCACACAGGGGTCTAAGTTTGTTATTTTCATTTTTTGCAATTATTCAAACATGCTCTTAGTATCGATGTTAGATCATGAAGACGTGTAACCTAAGCTATGTGACTGCAGGTGGAAGCCATTGGTTTGCACGATGAGTTGGAGTTTTCCCAGCAAGCAAGAGGGCCTATTTTCAATCAAGGAATGGAAGATAAGGAATATTTCTATAAAATCCGGAGATAACCAAAAGAAGGCCACAAGTCGCAAATCTGTTCGAGGTCGTAGGTCGCGGATTGTTCTAGGTCGCAAGTCGCGGAATCAGTGAAGTCGCAGATCTCGGCAGGTCGTCGGGTCGCATAGTCGCACTCCCCATTAAATCTCGATAGCGCGACCCAGTGACCCAACGACTGGGTCGCAAAGTCACAAAATCTAAGCAGGTCACAGGTCGCAGATTGTTGGAAGTCACAAGTCGCACATCTGCCCAAGGTCGCAGGTCGCATATATGTGCAGAACGCAGAACAGACTAGGTCGCAAGGCAGCCCAACCGTCTGGAAGGTGAAAAGTCAGGGAGCCCAAAGGGCAAGCTTTGCTCTATAAATACTGCCTTCGAGAACTTGTTTAAGATATTTTGTTTGGGACTCGAGATGAGTACATTGTATTACCAGAGGATTATACATTTGAGCATGAATACAAGAATTTTGAAAATTCCCCTTGTGGATCTGGTGTTGTCATATGTATGAGCGCTATTGAGTATTATATTTTTAGTTTATGAACATCTTTAGATTAGGGGAACCGTATCTTCAATTCATATCACAATTGCATAACAGTTTTCTGAGTATGTTAATGGTGGTTGAGTTCATTTCACTTTCTTAACGAACGCTAATGGCTTTGTTTATTAGCATTTGTGTTATCATTTAAAACTTTTAGGAAGTGAAGGGTGTTATTTCCATGAGGAATTGTTTCTTTCGTGGTCAGAACAATTTACAAGCATGACCCTAATGAAGTGTTGTTAAAAACACTTCCTTCGGTCTTCTTGCTTTATTATTTCCTCTTGCTACTCATAGTGTTATATGTACATTTAATGCATCAATCATATGTCTTGTATCATTTGATTAAGTGTGTATCCACTGTTTTATAGAGTTTAAGCGAGACCCAAAGAAAGGAGAAATCAACGGTAGCCAGACCCACACCCCGGACGAGATCCCTATTCCAAACGGTTCAAGGTCTAATTGGGACCTTTTACCGGGGAGATCCCCTGCTGTTGGCCGAACAGATTTTCCCATCAACTACTACTCTCTTACCTCGATTTCTGTGCTTCTAGAAGACTTGTTAGGGTACCCCACTAGCCTTAACCCACTGCTCCAACACTATGTGATCTTCACCCAAAGGGTTGATCCTTTTGTTGTCCAAATATAGGCATCAAAATATACACTAGGGTATGAGGTTGCTCCTCAATGTATGCTATAGTAATCTTGTGCCCAACAACAACTTGAAACAATCCAAAACGTATAATAAATCCTTCTTCCGGTTGCGCACTAGTTTGGGTAACTACAGACTATTGAGAATGCCTTCTCTAAGACCTCATGTCCTCCAAACAATCCTCCAAACGATATGTTGTAGCAACCTCCTTTTATGGCCTATTACATGTTGGGAATCATAATTGTTATTAGACCAAAATCTATAGGTGTTAGTCAACGATCGCATCACCAAAGATAAGGATCCATGAGAGGCGATTAGTCCATGTCATGAAACACATGGGGGAGCTTTGGTTTATCCAATGTCCAACAATACCCCCCCCCCCCAGAACATGAGTCGGGTGTGTATCGAGCTCGTGACCTATGATCTGATAACACTTGTTGGGAATCACAATTGTTGTTATACCAAAACTCGCAAGTGTTAGTCAACGATCGCATCACCAGAGATAAGAATCCACGAGAGGGAGTTAGTCCATGTTGTGAAACACACACAAAGCGGTGGTTTATCCAATGTCCAACATTACAGAGATACTTTAAAAAATAATAATAATAATAATAATAAATAAATAAATAAAATAAATAAATAAATAAATTCCTAATACATACCTCTTGTTGTTGTGGCCTGATCTAGCTAAGGAAACACACCCAAGCTATCCACAAAACTAACCTGGAGTCACCTCCCTAGATGCCTCATGGTTGCGTTATATTCCACAAACAAATATGGATCAAAATCACAAATATACCCTCTTCAAAACTCAACATATACTCTTGGATATCCTTGCCTCAAATCCAAATTCTATTTCAAAGATTGTTCTATGATAGAAGATGCACTTGGATGGTGATTTGTGGGGTCTCCTTTACCTCTTATATTTACATGTATCATGTGCAACATCTAGGCCACTCTTGGTTTCTACAACAACAAGGATAACTTTCTTTATGGTGCACAAACCCACTTATAAAATTCAAAAATTATATCTCATGATTGACACATCCTTTTCACGTGCTTTGAATTGCTCCTTGATCCCCTAAGGATGCCCTTCGATCTTCTTGTGTCAAATCATCAATCCTCATCATAGTTTTGGCCCCAACACTTTTGGGTACAAAACCCCAAGCTTAGGTTTCAATCCCACAATAGACTTTTGTGTGCCAAATCATCCACAACCCTCTAGCCCACAGTTTGGAGTACCTCCCGAGCTACAAATATCAACAATTCCAAACTTGTGACCTTTAACACCATGGAGTTCCTTAACAAAACACCATATTATCATCTACTCTACGCCTTGTGGGCATAACTTATGAAGTATTTAGTACAATTTTCATAGTCCCATTCCATAATCGTATTAATGGTGAAAATACTTAAATATTTACCAAATGAAATCCCCCCAAATATATTTTTTAAATGCAATAATTCCCCCCAAGAATAAAATTGACCATATACACACACACCCCAGACTTTGCAGTCTCTGAACTTTACCTGATTCCCACAACAACCATTCAATGTCATTCGTAAGTCTAATGTTCTCACCAACACCTCAACCACAATGCTTTGATCTAGTAGAGTGATTTAAGCCCACATAACAATGGAAATGCTATGTTGTTTTTATCATAACCTTATAAAGGGAAAAATAACAAACAAAATTTAAATTGTTGAATTCAACTCGCTAATATTGAAATGTGAAAAGTAGATTTTAAAATTGAATTGAAAATTTTCTATGGTGCATTAACTGCCCCCCTCTAGAATTCAAGGTGGCTTTATTGGAGTAAGGGAAAAAAGGCTTCAGTTGTGTTTTATTCACCCATGAAGTTTTGAGTTAGCCATCTTTGTGAGTTGGATTGCATCGTAATAAATTCTCTACACAATTTTTTAGAGTCCCTACCAATGCGTCCTTAACTTGCCTTGGTGTTTCGAAGATTTGTTATGATGCATTAACACAAGATCCTCTTCTTTAGGTTGCTTGTTACTTATATGCTTATCACACCATGTATTTTTTTATCTTGTTTACACCATTGAATGATATCCCAAGATAAACCTTTTCTCTTTTAACTGTACTAGCATATCCATTCTATCTTATAATTGTTGTGCTTTTCACATATACATGGTCATGACAACTTGTAGTCTTGGGATTAAATCTTTAGTAGTCATACACCAAGTTTAATAACATGTGATCAATCAACATTTTTTACATAGTCCTATAGGCCCATAAGATGATATAAATTCCTTTGTACCAATCATCCCTATTGATTGAGCACATTTTAGTTAGTCCATGTTCCAAAATCCTTTTTTTTTTTTTTTTCCTAGCAAGGACTAGTGTATTTTGTATTAGAAGTTTTTTGTGGTTGCTCTAGTCAACATGAGAATACATACATACATGTGTGTGTGTGATAAGTATCAAGTCAAAAATTTGAAAATGACTATATGAGGAGACATAATCGTTGGTAGAGGATTTTGGATAGCTATTACTAGTATAGATTTTGAAAATATCTCCATAAATCAATAAAATTTACAAATTATTATGTATTATTAGTAAAGAAAAGCATGGTGTTTGATAGCTTCCTCTTGTTATTTTGCACTAGCTAGAGAGTTTCAATCAACATTCAACATTTCCACATCTTCCTATTGCTACTACACTTCTCATCCTCTTTTACCTCCTCCACTACATACCCAGTTAATAGCCTAAATTTGAATTAGTTGAAGTAATATTTCTCACTAGACCCACAACTAGATTTTTGAGAGCAACACACTCAACTTGAAGGTCTCCAATTTGTCTCTTTTGCCTATGTAGGGTTTCCAATACTAAAGTATATCTAATATTTTGTTGTAATTGCTACAACCCCCCTCCAAACTTTTGCTTATCTTCAAAGTTTGGAGCCTCCTTGTGATCATGCCATCTTTCATTTCAAGCCATTAAGGCCATTCTTTCTCATGTTGTTAAAGTCTTCCTTTATGCATTTGAAGTATTGAACTACTCGCTTTCACATGCCTAACTATCGATGTCTTCACAAGCACACTTCTTCCAAGCAGGAAAGATAACGCGTCTCTTTTTGACAGGTGTTGATTGTGTAGTCCCTCGAGACAATGACTACACAACCCTTGCCAATAGTGATTGCGTGGTTTCAAGTGACAGCGTTGTGCAATTCTTTCTCACACTCACTACGCAATCCTTATTCACAGTCACTATGCAATCCTTGCTCACAGTCACTACGCAATCCTTGGTCATAGTGACTACAATGTCCTTGCCAATAGTGATTGTGTAGTCCCAATGACAGTGTAAGGGTTTCCTCTACAAATAGTGATTGCACACTTTTTGTTGACAGTGAGAAAGTATTTCTTCAAGTCAATATTGTCACGCTTCTTAGTGGTAGACAATTCAATCTTGACTCCTAGTTTCCCAACATGCACTAAGCGCTCTCACAAATCCTAACCCTAATTGCATGTCTACTCGAGTCCATTCCATAGCTTAGTTTCACCTTCATTATTTGATTTCAACTTTGTGCAGTTTTGGAGCACAATGAGCTTCCTCTCACTCTTGGCTATAAATGTGCCATATTTCGGGTGAGTTTATCAATTGTTGCTTTTTATTTTGCAAGTGTTTCTTTCAATTTCTTTCACTCCTTTCATGTGTCGTTTTTTCTTGCTCTATCTTTTGCAAGTATGGCTTTTGCTTGATTTCATTCTTACATGTGTCGCTTGTGTTTTCTTTTGTTTTCGCTTATGTTGCTTTCACTCTTACATGGGTCGTTTTCGAATATCCTAAGAGCACCTTGGCATACCTTTTCGAGGTAGCTAAAACACACTCTTTTGCGCTATTTGATGCTATATATCATAATAAAATGTACTCGACACATTCCTATGACAAAGCACACCTTTTGGTTGCAACCGACACTTTTGTCGTAAAGTTATATCTAAGTGTCTCACTTGGAGATAAGTATCACTCTATTGTCATTTCATTGTATGCATGTTGGTTTTGGCTATTGTGTTTCTTATTGTTATGTACTTGGTTGTATATGTGTGTGCAATCATGTTTAAGACTTGTTATATGCTCTTACTCTCTCATCTCATTGATCTCACACTTAGTCAATTTTTGGAGTTGTTACCCGCCCTCACAACTTACACAACTCATTAACACATTCAACTTCTATCCAATTGATGAGCACATTATGCATTCTTGAGCCTCAGTGATGAGACCTTTCCCTCCTGGACTTTCACACTACTCCCATCTTGAGAACAACCTCCTTCACTCCGCATTGAGCAACCTCATAATACAGTCACTCAACCTTGTTACCTACACATGCTCACTACACAAGCTTTGACCAACCCTGTCTTGAATTGCCATTGTGCATTCTTAGTGGACAGTAGGGCCATTTTTGGATCCTTGTAGTGCTCAAATGTGTAATCCCTAGAGCTTCCTCCTCAACCACAACGTACTACGCAGTCATAGTGCTAAAACTTGCCACCCTTGTCTCGTAATCTTTCCCTCTACACAATACCTTGACCAAACTTTCCTTCACTATGCATGCACACTTTTAGTGAGCAATAGGATCATCTTTCATCCTTTGCAGTGCTCAACTGTGCAACACCTGGACCCTTATCCAAGCACTACGAATTCTTAATGGGCAAGTCTACCTTCTTTGCCTCCAGGACATGCACATAAGATCATCTCTTCCTTCCTTGTCATTTCGTACTGCGAACTCCTAGTTCCTACTTCTCCACTCCTTGCCTCTTGACCCTACGCACTGCACCCAAGAAGGTCTCTCCCTCAACCCTTGCGCACTGTCCCATCACAATAAACCTTTGCACAAGATATAATAGGTCATTTCAGGATTGATGTTGTTATGTAATGAGTGAAATTCATTTGCAAATGCTATCATCCTATCATGACAATATGATGCTCAAGTAGGTTACAAGAAGGACACTTTTGGAGATGAGACACAAATATGCTATCATGCAGGAGTAAAGGAATCTTGGACCATGATTGAGAGATGGCAACTCATGTTGACCTAGAAGGCTCCAATGCTTATCCAGACCCTTTGGAGGGTGAAGATGAAGCACATATTAGATCAATCATGAATATTTAAAGAAATAAAAACATAGATAAGAACTTGGCATCGATACATTACAATGAAATCTCATGTCATAGTCGCCAAATTGTAACTTCTCGAATGTGAACATGAGAGTCTATCTCGCTCCATTGCAATTTGCCACATTCGTGGAATGTAATTTTTCTATTTTCCTAAATGAGAAAATGTAAAAAGTGTGGAAGCCCAAGGGTCACACATGGAATGTGGAAAGTCAATAGGAAGTCTTATAGTCACATATAAGTTCAAAGGTCACATAGTAGCTCAAAAGTCATATGGGAGCTCAAGAGTCATGGGGGTGATCAAGAGTCACATGGAAGGTGGAGAGTCACCTCATTTACTATAAATAAACCAACATATCTCAAGCAAAGACTTTCTGGAAGAGTTATCCTTGGATTCACTAGTTTAGCATAGGAGAGAAAATCATTCTTTGGAGAAGAAAATGGTAGCTTCATGTTCCACTATTGGGGCTAGTGTTTCATCATTGTAATTGTACACCTAGAACACTCACTTAATAATCAAAAGCTCTAAGAGTTGACGTGCTTTCATGCATGTATCATGGATGTTGTAAGACTATTCTTTTAATGTTTTTGGTATATGTTGGTGTTCATACATGCTAAAAAAAGATGAACTATTTCATTGGCTTTCGTATATATCTTGTTGAACGTGCATTGTTTTTTTATTTCACGATCGTTGATATCTTATGAACTATTTTGCAGTTTAACTAACGATTCTTTCAATGAATGTGTATCTCTATTAAGATAGTACTTTTACATTTCTTTTATTGGCTCACTCTTCCTTTTCCCTTCTGTGGAAGTACCCTATTTGCATTACAATTGGTGTTTCACAGAGCTTAATCACTTGCTAACCTCGAAGCTATGTGTATGATCTCTTATGTTGTTTACTGCAGCCAATGCATATCATTAATGTTACGTGGAATTTACGATTGCAGACAAAAGTATCTCCCCTAAGTTTAGTGGCCAACCTAGAACAACAGAGAGACAAGGAACCCAATGCTTTCCTTAAAGTAAATAGATGGCGAAATGAATCCTACCTAGAATCTGCTGCATGCTTCGCTCCTTATTCAACCTGAATGCTCCAATTCTAGCTCCAATTGCCAAAATTACAACCTGCATATTCAGATAACACAAGCCAAGAAATTATGAGATCTATGTAGTATCATCTAAGTACTTTATTCAATAGATCAACATGGTATTGAAATATATGAAATAACAACATCACAAATAGGAAAACATAGAATGATTTGCATTAATATAAATGGAAAGAGATTACAACCATAAATAGATGTTTATCTTGTAGAATAATCCTCCAAGTTGGTTTGTCCTTTCCTTGTCACAATGTGCACCTCTAATCACCCCAAATGAATGGAATAGTACCTCTCACCACAACAACACAAGGGTAGAATCACTCTCCAAAACCCAACCTCTTGCATATGGAAGGTTGTAAATATATAAAGGAGTGGGGCAAGTTGGGAGTTCTTATCTAATTACCAATCCAAGGTTTTAGATCCACCTTTTATTAGAGAACGGGATCAAAGGATAAGGGATGTAAACTCAAAATAAAGATAGAATATGATTTGAATGTTTTATCTGAGGTAAATGGTTGTAACAAATCTTGGAAGCTTTTGGAAGAGGAAGCTTCCACAATTTCTCTCTTTTTCCTGAATTTCTGGAACCAATGCAGGTACAAAGGGGAGCAACTTGTAGGTGATCAACGCATGCCACAGTGGAGCAACCTGTAGGTGAATGTTATCTAGAAGGATGCCACGGAGCGCTGGTCCTAAAACTGGCTCAGATGATGTAGTTTCAGGCTGAAATTATGGGAAATGAAGGAGGCATACTTAGGGATTTGTGCAATGATGTTGACAAGGGGGAATAGGATGTCGATTGATCCCATTAGGAGGCCTATTGATCGGATGTGAAAAAATGGGCTATAATGGATTGCCCCCTAAAGCGCAAAGTCATAAATTATGACTGATGACTGAAGTGCTTTACCTTGTGACAAGTAGTGATCAAGAACAACCAATGAGCTTCGTGTGTTACAATATATTTGTCATGGCATCTTTTTGTTGAGGGAGGAATACCAATACTTAACACATAAGCTAACATAACATGTTAAATGATTAAAAGACGCATCCACAAATATAACTAGTGGACCCATGACTGGATGGTTGTTTGTATGATCATGGCCATCATACATTGTGATCTCTGTATAACTCCTGAAATCGTAGGTCGGATGGATGAAACTAGATCTGGGGTCTTCAATCTCGTTCACATGACGAACGAACATATGAGTCTAACCATGTGAATCAATGAGATGAGGTCTAACATGGTAGACACCATCTTATAAGCGGGAAATGATGTAAGGCATTAGTAGACGTGAGAGAAAACACCGATGATGTTAATGTCTCTCAAGGTACTATTGTACAATATGTATGTTGCGAGCAAATAATTTGATGTCAAACGCCACATGGAGTCTTTCGGTCGAAGGAAAATGATGTAAACCTTTCGATGAGAACAAGGAAACTTTCCATTAACGTATGGAAGCACCAAGGTACTAAAGGGTTGTTTCTAAGTCAACTTCTTTGATGATGTGTTGTTGTTAACATGAAACAATCCATCGCAAGAGGGACTTGATGTATCCCTTATCAACGACATGAAACGAGTATCATGATTGAGACAAAATGATGACGATACGAAACTTGACCAGGAAAAGGAAAACATGGAATGAAGGCTTAAGAGTATTGTAACGGATATCAACTGGATGACTTCTCTTGAAAACAATGACAACACTAAATGGAGTTGGCAACATTGAACCAAAACCGAAATGGATGATTTGAAAGGGTACGATGAACCGAAAGACAAGCAGATTACCCCACCCAACAACCACAGAGATGAAGTGGAATAGTGTCGTGTTCAAGAGCGACTCCCCCTCAAGAGTGTCGTGTTTAATGAACCTTGAGAAGGAGTGGTTCGACCTTATCATGTTCGCCAAGTTCACCATTGTTTGATGTTTTAACAAGTCCAACGAAGGTAAAACTCAACATATTTTTCATGTTTAGAGAGTTTGAAATGAGGCGAAAAAAGAAAACTCCAAATGTCCCTTTTCGTAGATAGTATCTCGAGTCCAAAAAGGTTGAAAACAATACTAAAGAGAACCTATTAGCCATGTTTGACTAAGGTATTTCTTTTTCGTAAATATCTATCTCAGTCCAGAAAAGGGTTAAACTTATACTAAGTAGATGTCTTTTCATTTATTTTAACCATTTCGAAAAGACAAGTGCTCGGCAATCTTTTCATATTTTGGGAGTCTGAAAAGAGCTGAAAGAGGAATCCAATGGGCTCCTTTTTGTAGGTTTACAGATCCTGAAAAAGATATAAAGTATACTCTTTGGTCAAAATAACTTGTTTAAAACATGATAAAACACTGTTAACAGTTGTTGACCTACTCAAAACATCACAAAAGGATTAAACATACCTGTTTCATAGTAAAAATGAAGCATATCTAGGTCAAAACATTAAATATGAATAAAATAATATAAGAGATGACCATCAATACTCAAAATGAATATTCTTTTTTACCATTTCACATTTACCTTCAATAGTGAGAGTGTTGAGCACTTTTGCCCTCGATCTTTTGTAGATGATTGCAACTAATCTAGTGGACCATTTCGCAGCATGTAGCGTGGAGTGCCACAACTGCATGTAGCGTGGGGTGCCACCTCTTGATGGAACCAACCTGTGGACCATCACTTCCAGGTAGGAGCTAAAACCCTTCTCTTGCTTTTCACGATCCATTTTTGCGATCTCATGCGAGTTTTTTGAGGTTTTGAGAGCCTTGGGGTTCCAAAAACATGCCCTAGGACCAACGCACCCCCCAGTATTGAAATTTGCGTTGCACCTAGGGAGAATGTCACTGCTAGGAGAGGTGCAATGCCCTGTCATGCACTACTAGGGTGTGTTGGGCACAAAATGCTAAGTTGTTTATCAGTTTTCCCTAAAAATTTGTTAAATTGTTTGCATGAAAATGAGCCTAATGAGTCTCTTATTGATGTTTAACGTGTTCATTAGCACAAAATGGCATTAATTTGGCGAGAAAGAGAACATGAAGAACATGATTTGAATGTAACAAATGATCCTGCTACCATCCAGGCACTAAAAAACTGTGGAAATTTAAAATTCTTCTTGCTTCCTGGTATGAGGCAACGAATGGAATTGTTGAAATATCTTGTTCGTTCATGGCATGTTTAGGAACAAGCATTCAGGTTTGGGAACATCTACTTGAGATAAAGGTAGAATATATCTACTTTCTGGCAGGTTTATCCAAGAGGGGTGCCCCCATCTTTCTCCTAGGTGGGAGAAGTGGTGGGACAACTGTGAAAGATTATATCGCTAACTATTGTACAAATCGAGCCCAACCTACTAGGGATGGAAATATCAATATAAAATATGTGACCCAATAACGTTTGACAACGATCATGTTTATCATCGTGAGATTGGCAGGTAGCTCGACACTTCATGTAGCGAGTATATTGTACATGCAGTATGGGGTGGAGTGCGTATAGCCAAAAATGTTCAATTGGAGTGAGGCTGTTTTGGTAAATATGAAGGAAAAACTGACTTAAGTGAAAGAGGTGAAGTTAAAGAGCTTCGGCTATGGTTCGATCTTAGTCTATTTTGTTATAGAGCAGGTGCCACTACTTCAACCTCAACAAGTTATACTCGAACCTATTGATTTGAGGGCCCCACGAATGAGGAGATGGATAGATCATATGGCCCGACATGCAGGTGCATCGATAGTTAGCTTCTTACCAGCTTTCTTTGGATGGTTGTGTAGACAGTTCATCATGATCAATGACTATCCTTACGTAGGGATGAATTTTCATGATGATACCGAGCTCGTGCTTCCTGAGGGTGATCATTGGGATGCTTCAGGTAAAATATTTTGACCTTTTAAGTTTTTGAAAGTTTTACAATTTCTTTTTGTGTTTTTTGATCTTTCTGAGACTAAACTATTGATGTTTTCATGCAAATATTGGACCGGTTCGACCAGTGGGTACTTCATATATCTGTTGTGCAGAGGGACAACTGTATGAGGAGGTAATGTTACTAGGACAGGCCGCTGCTGCAGGACGGGATGTGCTACAGGATCTTGAGGTAAATGAGATCCTATTGGAGTTGAAGCGCCACATGGAGGACTGACACACGGGATTGATGAGACCGTGAATCAGATTGCCATGCGACTTCAGCGACACCCTATTGGAGTGCTTAGCCATATTGGTTGATTACCGTGCAAGATGGCTCATGCAATGTCATTTTATAACGAGCACCATTAATTAGTCTACTTATATTTCATGTAGTTTTCCATATGGGAGATGTAGCCACATGTGTCTTGGAGCACAATATTTGTAAAACGAAACTTTATATTTATACATACTTTAAGTGTTTTGTAGTTCCTATTATGCTTTCAATATGATGTGATGTGAATTGAAACTTATATTTGTTGCAAATATCTATCTAAAATGTGATTAGTTAAGTAATCTTCTAATGTGTTTAGATTTCTAGAAATATGTTCATATTGCATGAAATCAAAATGTCTCTCTAGAAGACGTACTCTCAAAACCGCATGAAGTATGGTGGGATTTCTAATTGAATAGAAATTAGCAAGTTGTAGTACTACGAGTTGTGAGTCAAGTCTGATGACCAAACGACATATACCATTTGAATTAGCATTAGATAGTAGCTCAATCATTGTGCTATACTTAGAGATATTGTTAGTAGAGCGACAAACGCAAATCCCTTGCATACTCACTAGCTCGCCATTCAGAGAAAAGATAACCCATGTTGTGTAAGATAGGTTATGAGTACTACGACTAGCACCATTAGAATAACCAATGTATGGTTCAAGAGATGTTGACATTTGCAAACCAAATGTAAACAAGATCAACAAAAGCCGTGGGAAACTTTGAAAAGGCACATTGTAAACACACTCAAACACACCTATAGACAGTATGTACACAGTGTACTATGCATGACATCAAGCCTACTATTTTTTTAGGTACAGTCCATTCCTAGGTTGCGCCAGTGGAACTCCATTGAAATATACAAACTCACAAGCCCCTTTTGCAAGGACTCGCTTGACAATGTATGGACCCAACCACATAGGCTAGAACTTTCCTGGACCTAACTTATCGACCTCCTGGTCTTATAAGTTAACCATGTCTCCTTATGAGAAGACACAAGGCTTTAATTTTTTGTCCTATTTCACCTTGACATGTCTTTTATGAGCTTCATTGGATAAATCTGAATCGCGTTGAGTTTCATCCAAATGAGTCAGATGTAAAAGACACTCCTCCTCTATGGAAGTGGTAGGAAGAAGTTCGACAACTAGTTTCAATGATGGAATTTCACACTCGATGGGGAGGATTGATCACAAACCATAGACCAACTAAAAGGGTGTGAATCTGGTAACAGTCCTAACTAAGGTTTGGTATGCCCACAAGGTAGGGTAAGGAAGGAAGTGCCTGCGTGATTTGTGGACCCCTACCATGCATTGAAGCATAATCTTAAGGACTTTGTTAATAACCTCAACTTGTTCATTAACCTGTGGATAATAGGGAGTGGAATTTTGATGCAAAAGTCCCAACTTAGCAGCTAGTTCGGTCATCATAAGATTTGGGAAATGCTCTCTGTGATCCGTAACTATTACTTGCGGTACACCAAACCTAGCAATAATTTGATTGAAGAAAAAGTATGCAATCATCTCACCAATGTTGTTATATGTAGGCATCGCCTTGACCCACTTAGTAAATCAATCAACAACGACAATGATATAACCATGCCCCAACTACCGAGTGAGGGTTACATGTCATAAAGTCAATTCCCCATTTTGTAAAGGGACCAACAACGACAATGGGATGCACTGGAGTAGGCGGAGCACGAGTCTTACGATCATAGATTTGGCACGCATGACACTTCTCGATAACGAGGATGCAGTCGCGAAATATAGTAGGCCAAAAGTAACCAACGCGTAAGATCTTTTGCAACGTAACCAGATAAATGTCCGCCACCTGAGTGGAATTCGTTAAAGACTTTCTCGGATTCCTCACAAGCGATGCAACTCCATAAAATTGTATCAATACCACAACGATAAAAGGTGTCATTGATAATGATGTAATTTCGGGATTGGTATTGAATACGTCGTCGTTCAGAGCGAGAGGTTTTGGGTCGAAAAGTCTAGATTTGGAGATAGATAAGAAAATCTCCATAACACGAGTGAGATGACGAAATCAGAAAAAATGACTTGTTAGGGATATAATCATAGATATAAGACTTTTGTGATCCGTAATGTAGATGAAATGTATTTCGGATTAATCACATCAGTATGATTTGGTCGACGTTTTGAACCAACTAATTTGATTCATCCTCGAGATAAGGTGGAGAAACTAATCGATCTTGATGAATAAATAATGGAGATGCATTATTGCCTAGAAATAGCCATTAAGAACTAGTTGTTGAGAACTAGCCATTAAGACTAGCTGTTAAGAACTAGCCGTTAAAAATTTAGTTAAGAATTAAAATTAATTGATTAAATTTATATTAAAAAAAAGAAAAAAGAGAAAAAGAGAAAGGGTTAAGAATGTTTTATATAAATTATTATTTAATCAAATTAAATATAATATGAAATAGGGAGGGGTAAAAATTTATTAAAAATGAAATAAATTAAAAATAACATAAAATAAAATAAAATAACATAAAATAAATAAATTAAATTGATTGATTAATTAATTAAAAATAAAAATAATTTTATTATATATATAAACAAAATTACCTAGCGAGAGCTGGTGTCCAACTCTTTAGTTAATTTCCAACCATCATCATGGTTGAGATTTTTAGCATGTCGTTTAATTTCGATCGCCTCCTGTAATTTCCTATGGTGGAAGTGATCAACTTTGGCAACGACTTTGGAGTCTTCAATACAAACACAATGACAAGAATTTTCCGCATGCTCGGCAAGAACTGAGGTACGAGACCGATTGTGTCTAATATCCGCAAATTACCTAGCGAGAGCCGATGTCCAACTCTTACTTAATTTCCAACCATCATCATGGTTGAGATTTTTAGCATGTCGTTTAATTTCGATCGCCTCCCTTAATTTCCTATGGTGGAAGTGATCTACTTTGGCAACGACTTTGGAGTCTTCAATACAAACACGATGACAGGATCAATCCATTAGACAAAGAATCCGGGAACATGCTGTGGATATTAGACACAATCGGTCTCGTACCTCAGTTCTTGCCGAGCATGCGGAAAATTCCTATCACTGTGTTTGTATTGAAGACTCCAAATTCGTTGCCAAAGTAGATCACTTCCACCATAGGAAATTAAGGAAGGCGATCGAAATTGAACGACATGCTAAGAATCTCAACCGTGATGGACACTGTCTCTCGCTAGGTAATTTTGTTTATATATTTATGTATATTTTGTTTATTTATTTATATATTCATATATTCATATATATACATACACACACACACACACACACACACATATATATATATATATATATATATATATTACTTTATTTTATTTATTTATTTTATGTTATTTTGTTTCTTTATTTATTTTATTTTATGTTACTTTTTAATTTTATTTTTAATAAAAATTTACCCCTCTCTATTTCCTATTATATTTAATTTGATTAAATAATTTATATAAAAATTTCTTAACTCATTTAATCTTTTTAATTTAATTAATTAATTAATTAATTAATTTTAATTCTTAGCTAACTTTCTAACGGCTAGTTCTTAACAGCTAGTCTTAATGAATATTTTCGGGCAATGATGCATCTCCACTATTTATTCATCGAGATCATTTAGTTTCTCCACCTTGTCCTGAGGATGAACCACATTAGTTGGCTCGAAACATTGACCAAATCCTAATGATGTGATTAATTCGAAAGACATTTAATCTAGAGATAGAATCTTCAAATGTAGATTCATAATCAGGGGAAGGAAGGTCGCACATAAGCTCGACGAAAACTAGGGATTTATTCGACTTGGATTTGATGAACTCTGGGTCGAACTCTTGCAAAATAACAATCCACTTAGAGTATTCCCCCCCCCCCAGCAATTGATGTGACAACAGATATGTCAATCTGAAACGGCCATAGTTTTCTTAAGAAAGATGTAATGGCGAAACCTTTGGATGGCTTTAATGGTCGCCAAAGCCAAATTTTCTATCTAAGTATACTTAATTTCAGTATTATTGAGGTTCCAAATTATATTATAAATGGGATGTTTAGTCCCAATATCATCTTCTTGGACCACTAACATTGCTATAGAAGAAATGACAACAACAAGATACAAGAAATAATCACGGTAATAATTAGGGTGATATAAAAGAGATGGTTGAACCAATACATCTTTCAGGGCATTAAACACTTTCATTAAGTGAGTAAATCCTTTGGTTAACTCATCGTAATCAGGGACGAGCCTCCGCAGCAAGTTAGCTTTCCCTTGAAGTCTTTGTAACTGAACGAGAGAAGAAGGTGCAGGTAAGTCGACGATTGCCTGCACTTTTAGAGGATAAATATGAATTCCTTGTTTTGAAATGACAAAACCAAGGATTCGACCAGAACCAACGCAAAACACACATTTGTGCGGTTTAAGTCGAATGTTATTATGTCTATAACAGAGTAAAATAGCACTAAGATGCATCGAGTTATCAACCTGATGTTTATATAATGAGGAAGGAGATCATCCAAATAGGTTTGCACGATGTGTTTAATGTCGTGAAAAACGTATTCCATCCCACGTTGAAATGTGGACCCAACATTCTTTAAGTCAAATGGGAGCTTTGGATAGGCGAAAGTACCCCAGGGACAAATAAATGTAGTCTTAGGTTGGTCCGCCAGGAGAATGTGTATTTGATTATAGCCCGAGAATCCATCCACAAATGAATAAATATTACATCCAAGAAAGTCATCAGCAATCTGGTCAATAAATGGGGTCAGATAGTTGTCCTTGGCAGAAGCACGATTCACATCCAGATAATCGACACATACTCAGATCGTGTCATGTTTCTTCATGATAGTGACAACTTTCGACACCTAATCAATTAAAGGAACGGGTATATGAAACCAACCTGAAGAAGGTTTTGAACTTCATTCTTAATCTCGACATCCTTCTTGGGATGGACCAGACAAAGGCGCTGTCGGACAGGTTTGGCATTAGGATATGTTTTAATCTTGTGCACTACTATATTTGGATCGATACCTTGTATTTCTTCATAAGTCCATGCAAATACATCCTGAAACTCGAGAAAGATGGCTCTATAAATATCGATATGAGATAGAGAACAACATGTTTCAATGTATTGAATTTCGGCAATATCTGGTTTGATAGATATATCGAGAAGTATCATTTCCTCGATATTCGAAAGGTTATTTTCAGAGTTGACCTCATGAAGAGAGACAGAATTTGTAAAAGGCTTTATAAAATTAAGTAAATATACATCACTGAGATTATCGTCAATGGAATCTGGTAAGGAGGAACGATGATGATGTTTGTCCCACGACCCATCATTTGGCATCACGATCTCCGTGATGCATTCATCAGTAGATAATATGCAAGAAAAAGGATCATAAGGAGTGCCATAATCCAATGATTGATATACCCAATTGATCGAAGAGAATGTATAAGCTGTAAAAGATAAATAAATGGCTTCTTAATCTAGCTCAATGTAGGCAAACGACATTCGGTCACTAAAACCTTGAATGTTGGTTTGATAAGGTACAATACATAGATTAGCCGGGATAGTAGATGATGATATCATGTTGATATAAGAAATCAAATATGAGTTGTCGAGAAGGAGAGGAGAAGGGAGCGAAAAGGTTCCCATTACTATAGAATCCTTCAAAAATCTGACTCTGACATGTTGATAAGAGTGTATAGTTTCTCGTACAAAATGGACACTTCCAGTGACATGATATTAAAAGGTGAAAAAGGTAAGTTTATCTATGGCTCCAATCCCGCCTGTATGAAGGAAGGCGATCATATGGAAGTAAGTCAAAACGAACAAATCCACAGCATAAACCCACGTACATCCCAGTATAATATTATAATTGAGAGGTTTGTCAATAACTTCAACTTATATGGAGATGGTTTTTCCCCTAATTCTACTTGAAGGGAATTCAAAATCTTACAAGGTTTGTAAATTCTTCCATCGAAATCTTTCAATGTGGTGGTCAATTGACTCAATTGAGGTGAACCAATCAGCTTTCAGCAAGACATGATAATAATGCAGGCAGAGGCTCCCTCATCCACAATAGAACGATGAATGTTCTTACCATGGATGATGACCTAGATTATAAAATATAATTGAGTTGGAAGATGAGGGGTATAGTTTTCATGAGTGAAAACCACTAGGTTTGGATCCGAAGGATTGACACATCCGATAGCTGACAATAAGGCATTCTTTTGGGCGGGCAATTTTGCAATGCCTCGAGAGTTGACATAGTTGATGGAGATTGAGCCAAGTCTTCAACTACGTTATATTTTTTAGCAACTCTTGAACGAGTGTTGAAATAAAACATATGAATAAAACCCTTCGTAGGTTTGATAGTCAATTCTGCAAGAATAAGAGTGGAGAAGGATCATATGAAGGTGATGCCAAACTAGCAGGTAGATCAATAGCATGACAATTCGGTGGATTCACATTACCATAGTCCTTATTCCGAGTGGCCACCATAACATCGGATTTCAGATTTAAGGTGGAATGAATCAAAACCATGTTAGAGGAAGAAGGGTCTTGGGAAACCATATGGTGTAACCATCTGAATCTCTTAATTATGAAATGGGTTGGTCAACAAGGCGGGAGAAGTGGAAGATTTAAGGAACTAATTCACTTTAGCGCGGTGCAGAGAATCACGTGTAAAGTGATCCTCATTGCAAATTAAGCATGGGTAACGAGGCTTTTGCTTCTCATCGGAAGACTGATTAGTTTATTTATCCTATGGTGAAGGATATTTCTTCTTCTTACCTTTTCCGTTATTCTTTCTTCCAAGTTGTTGTGGAGACTTGCCTTTATAAGATTAAACGACATTTATCTTGGAATTAGAAGTCGTAGGAGAATGGGATTGAGGGTTTTGAGCAGATGCAGTAAGAGAAACACTAGTTGGTTTACTCATAGACTACAAACTAGCATAACCAGTCATGCCACCAACATCATGAGATTATTTACCAGGTGGGGGAGGAACAATATTCAAAGGTCTTAGAGCGTTCAGTATATTATCATGCAATAACTTGCTCTTCGGTCACGACTCCACCTTTAGCTGCATCACCTATTATGGGTGATAACAGAGATTTGGTGAACTATTCTGCTAACAACAAACTGGGAACATAAGTCTTGACCAACCGGTGGCGACATATCCACTCATGAATGTGATATGAGACGTGACTGGAAATTGATTATTTGAAATTGGTCAATAGTTCCGTCGCAGTTTCATATCTGATGTGCAACTGGAAATGTGTGAGGAAGGTGGTGGCTAAAGTGCTGAAATCATAAGATGAAGCTCCACGCAACTCAATATACCATGTAGTTGCGATACATGTAAGCATTCGTTCGAAAAGAATAATTCGAATGGAATCATCGTTAAGGGATTTCGAAGAACACCATAGACGATATGTCATAACATGTATTGATGAGTCTTCTCTTGGATTCCCATTGAATTTTGGGATATCATAAGGCAATTTAGTGGGAATAATCAACCACCATGGCGAATGAGCGATGGGGTCATTAGTGAGTTGAGTTAAGTCTACCAATTCAAGAGTAGCCACAAAATGAAATTGTCAATTAAAGTCTGAAGGAGGGTGGCATGGATATGAAGGAGTAGCCTGGGAAACATGCACTTGCATTCTTGGATAAGGAGGGTTCCTGATAATAAGGAACTTAGGTACCAGGATAAGGAGGATTTTGATAACTAGTATACAAATGACCTTGTTGTCCAACACCGTGATGATGATAAAGCTTCTGGAATGGTTGAGTTTGTATTTTTTGGCCTTGAAAAGGCGCTTGAGGAATACCTTGATACAGACCATATTGTTGACCGATGAAAGTTTGCATTGTCCCATGACAAGGTGGGTTCCGTTGGGATTGCACCATACTATGAATAATTTGACCCATCGAAACTTTAGGAGTACCCTCTCCAAGCAGTTGAGAGAGTGAGGTACCTTGTACTGGTTGGGTGAGTGGAACTTGGGAAGTACCAGATACCGATGGAAAAGATTGTGATGCAACGACAACCTGAAAGGTTGGATGACATGTATTTGAGCTTGTTGGGGTTCTGATGGATGGATAAGAATTTGAGATGAAGATGGTGCAGGTTGAGGATTCAACAATTGGTCCCAAAATGAACAAGGTTGAACCGGAAATGTAGGTTTCCAAACATTGGTAGCCATTATAGGATAAGGAGGACTATAATAAGGTTGATTACCAATTTGAGGTATATCAACAAAAGGAGGAGGGGATGATGGAGGCAACTGCAATCTAAATGGAGGGTACCCAACATAAGGAGAGTTGCGTTGTTGAAGGTAACCTTTCCCACTAACATAAGGGCCATCTTGCTGCTCAACTGTAGATGCAAGCGGAGGATGAGGAGGAGCAAACTGTGTGGAATTTATAATAGGAGTACCAGATGATATTCCTGAATTAGATTATATGGGAGACGTCCAAGGACTGGAAGTTGCACCAGGAAAGGTATTAGATAAAAACTGATAGTCAGGTGGGACGGACAAGCCAACATACATATGTGTTTCCGGTGATGTTGCAAACATATATGACGAAGCAACACTCGATGTCTCTGATGGGCCTATAAATTAGACATAAAATAAGGCCCATCTAACCTTTCTTAAGCCCATCTACCTTCCTTTTGCACATAAAATGATATATTAAATCTCTCATTCTACACTTAATAATGTTTTGTTATGCTTTAATATTTTCTTAGGAAGTTTTAAAGGTAATTGCATATTTGTGCCTAATATTGGTTATTTTTGTAGAATATTGTGAGAATATTTGGCAGATTATACATATTTGGAGAAGGAGATGATTTAGGGACTTGGTCCCTGCCACTGGAAGACCAAGATTGGAGAATAAATGAGCAGAGTATCAAGAAATTAGGGAGAAACCTTGGAGAAATTCAAGGAGGTTGTCCACCCTCCTTAACTCCAAAGGCAGTCGAAGGATCCTCATCAGATCCCCTCCAACAATTCGAATTCCAGAGGCAGCAAGCAACTGAAGACGAAGTACATTCAATATATGGTTTACTTGGAGTCAAGTGGACTCATTACCTATTTTCTAGGGAGATGTTGGTAGCTGCCCTTTTGTATAAATAAAGTTGATCAACAACTAATGAGAGTCAATTCTTTAATCCCATTATGGTCGACTTCCATTCCATCCCACTTCCATTCCATTCCATTAGATTTTAATTTCTACTATAAAGCCATTAGGCTCTGTTAAAACTTTTAACGATGTAACAGATTGTTATTTTTTATGAAATGAGTAGAGGGATGCCTTTTTATTGATCTAGTTCCAGAGAGTTGGGCTCGTGGCTTAGGGCCCAACACATGTGCCTTAGCTTCTCTGCTGTTTTCATTCTTTTTTCCTGTCATTTAACTAGTTTTGCTTTTGCCATTTAAGTTAGATCTGCTTTTGATAAGTTTCATTGCTATTTATTTTTTGTGTCGTTGTTGTCTTAATTGCTTATGCATAGTGAAATAGATGAAAAACTCCAAAAATGTGGTCAAGTATACCCCCTCTCATCTCTGTCAATAGAGTTCGAAGTAGGGCAAACCTTTCCACAAGCCAAAATTGCTTTTTGTTCGAGTTCGGGGAAGAATTTGTGGTTACCAATTCCAAGTCTTTATTTCACTGTTTTATCACACATTTTTGTTTGTTTCTCGTGCATGAATCTGCAGGTGTGCTTCACCTCTGAGCACTACTCTTACGCCTCCATTCTCCTCCTCTTCTCACCTCAACACTGCACTTACCTTCTTCTTCTTTTTTCGAACGCATATAAGCCCTTTAGCCTTATTTCTTTGTTTCCTCCATTCACAACTACTTTACCTTTTTAACGATAAACTCTTGAAACACCATTGAAACTCGTCTTCCAACTTTGCTCCTTGAGTCTCCTTCCACCGTACGTTACACTGTGCATATCACAACATTTACCTTTTACCTTTAATGCTTACCACTCGTTCCTGGCGATTGTGATATCACGGAATCGCACTTCGCCGCTCTTACCTTTCGCCTTGAAGACTTATCGCTCTCCTTCACCGATTACCGAACTTATTCCTTTGTTCCATCGATCATCGTCGGCAAACTCGTTTTAATGTAAAAACGCTTGAAAACCATCGGAAAAAAAAAAAAAAAAAAAAAAAAAAAAAAGAAAGAAAGAAGGAAGACCTCTGCTTTTCTCCTCGAAATTCCCACCACCGTACATCGCACTTCACAAATCGCAACATTTAGCTCTTACCTTTAAACACATACCACTTTTTCTGGCCGATTACGATATTGCGATCACGCAAATCGCAAATCTCATCATTTACCTTTTTTCATAACACTTACTGCTTATTCCACCGATGCGATAACTCTGCCACGTCACGCATCGCATCCCGCAGGTCTTACCGCATCGCAAATCGCACCCCGCTGTTTTTATCCTATCGCACATCACATCCCACAACTTTTTCCTTTTTCTTTTCACCGCCACGTCATCCCCTTCGCACATCGCATCTTGTATAACTTACCACATTGCAAAAATGAAGTCCGCAACCTTTACTGCAGTGCAAATCGTACGCCGGACATCTTAGTTCATTCTGTTAATTCCTCACCGCCATCCATCTAAACCTACGAAGTTGCGATTGCGACATCACACATCGCAACTTTTACCTCCATCGCACTTCGCCACGTCACTCTTGAGTGCTTTCCGCTCCAATGCCATTTCTTTAGTTATAATAAGGTTTTAAACCCTCTCTTTCCGCTTCTAAGCCTTTTTCAATTCTTTCCGCTCCAAAGCCATTCCTTGCGCTATAATAAGGTTTCTAAGGGTTTTAAACCCCCTCGTTCTGCCTCTAAGCCTTTTTCAATCCTTTTCCGCTCCAATGTCATTTCTCATGTTATAATCAAGTTTTCTAAGGGTTTAACCCCCGCTTTCCATTTCTAAGCCCTCAATTCGCTCTTTTAGCCCTTTTTCTTCCTCCAAGGTACAAATTAACTCTTTTTACTTAGAATTAAGTCATGAATAGTTTAGTTACATGGATAAGAGCATGGTAGATAGATCATAGGATAAGTAGAATGCATTTAGTCGTTTGGCCAAGTTAAGTGTGGTTTAGGATTAGTTTCCTTTCTGTTATTTTTTTTCCTGCAAATTCAATTAGCTTCATTCTTGTCAATTATTTCCAGTATTTTAGTTCAGTTTCCTTTCTGTCTTTTCCTTTCAGCAATTTACTTTACAGTTGTTCTCATGATTTAAGAAATAACACCCTTTTTGTAAAGTAGAAGAGGATGACATGAACATAATGCATTTGTTGTGCATATAGCACTGTCACCTCAAAGTTTGTACGAACTCTAGGTTGATAAAGTAAAGTAGGGAAACCCCTTGGAGTTGCAGCACTCTTGGTGCAATACCGTGGCTCACCACTTTTTGGCGTCGTTGCCAGGGAGTTGTCTAGTAGATTCTTTGATTCTGCTTTAAGCGTTCATTTTTGCTTTCCTTTTTCATGTTGTTTCTGCAAAAAAATAAAAATAAATAAATAAATGATTTTCATGCCTCATAGGAGTAGGGATACTCATAAATGTTTTTCCAATACCAACCCCCCCACTTGACCACATGGTGCAGTAAGAACCACATCAACATACACTTTTGAAGGAATTAGAGATGGATGGATAGGATGAAAATGAAGAAGATCTTATTGGGTTTCCCATTCAAGATATGGACATCAATGTACCTATGAAGAACATCCCTCCATATTTCCTTCCCAACTTCCATGGTATGAGGACAGAGGATCTGGAAACATTTCTCTTTGAATTTGAGATTCTTTGTAGGTCTTATGGCTACTTATCACACACTCAAAAACTAAGATTGTGTCCTGAAACATTGAAGGATAGAGCTCTTAAATGGTTCATGAGTCTAGGTGCTAATTCAATAAGATCATGGAATGATATGCAAAAGATATTTCTAGAAAAATATAAAGATCATGACCTTAGAGAATACATTTTTAGAATGAACCAAGAAGAGGATGAGAACCTCGAGGATCTAATAAAGAGGTTCATGTATAATGTTAAGAGGGCAAAATCGCATCATCTAGGATTTGACACATTAAAAACCCTCTTACTTAGAACAATTAGGGATGAGTGGATTGATCTCCTTAATCTCGTGAGTAGAGGAGATGTATACCAATTGTCATTTGAAGAAATTTGTGAAACATGCAAGTGCATATCAAGAGGAAGCGAAAGAGTAAGTAAATCAACATCAACATTGGTAAGGCAAGATGAACTTGGAAATTTGCTTGATAACTTTAAAAAATAAATTCTTAGCAATCTAAATGAACAAGTAGAAATGTTAAGAATGCAAAATGAGCAAAAAGAAGATGTTAATATTTTTGTTATCCATGCAGAATCATATGCAAATGTTGTTCATCATTCCCTAGGTTTAAAGAAGTTTACCAAAAAGGCAATGGAGCAAGGCAATCACCAAAGAAGCTATGTTATGTAGCTCCAAGGATACCCTGGAAACCTAGTCAACTTGATATGATGCAAGGATCTACTTCACAATTTCAAGCTTATTCACATCCATCTCAAACTAATTGGGACACACTCCCTCCTTGGCAACCTTGGCCATCTGACCCCTAAAACCAATCTTGGCAACGTCCTTATTGGGAAAATCCACAATATCCTCAATATTTCCCTCCATATCCTCCATTCCCAACTCCATGCTATCCCTACCATCCACCTCCACCACAACCACAACCTCAACCACATCCATCTCATATATCCACCCCCACTCAACTATGTGTACTACCATTTCCAAACCCACACCATGAAGTATCTCAGCCCACTTACAATGCTGAGGTACACCACTACCAAACATATCCTCTTGATCTAAATGGTTTGAATATTAGTTTAAGAGAGGTATTGAAAAGAAGGGATTTTCTCAATGTCATTTAAGGACAACATCAAGAAGAAGAAGATCCAAATGAGGAGATCAAAAGATAAAGGGTTGCATTTGATGAAGAGCCGACATCAGAATCAGATGTTGAGAAAGTTTCCTCATGTTTACCAGCATTTCCTCCATGTGTTCAAGAGAACAATCAACAAAAAGAGGAAGATTTGAATGTCATAATAGAAGAGGACATCCAAGGTGATCCAACTCAGCAAGTGGACCAAGGGCATCACAACTATATCGACATATGGTTCCAAACATCCATTAAGTTACAAAAACACACTCTTCTCCAACAGTGCTTGATACAATCCCAATCAAAGCGATTCATCTCTCATATTTGAGTACATGTCAAAGCATGTATTCCAAGTGTGCACATGATTTTATCTGTCATCTTGATGTGTACATGGCTCCATTGGAAGTATTCCTATACTTGAAAAAGGTTTTATTTTTTTCAAGTAGAGTAGGAAAGTGAATAAAAAGAAAAAAAAAGGGAAAGAATAAAATCTCATATCAAAACTTATTTGAGGCATCTGAGATTGGCTCACTGATTGAAAATTTCCAGGAGGCGGTCATTGGGTTGAAGAAAAAAGAGGAAATTAAAAAATCCTAGGTGAAAACTTCCTTTGAGGCGCCTAGGTAGACCTTCTAGTTGAAAACCTTATTGAGGCAGCGAGTAGGCCTTTAAAATAAAAATAAAAAATTCTCCATGTATCTCTCTCTAATGATTGCAGGTGCTCTCCAACCTTTCCAAGCAGAAAACAACAGGTTGACAAAAAAATAAAAATTGGTCAACACTTTAGTCGAAGGTAGTCAAACTTGGACTTCCTCCTCTTGTGCTTAGAAGCTCCAAAAGGACCTCAAGCAAATTATCATATGCAGCTTCATAACATCTTAAAAAG
Source organism: Pinus albicaulis (assembly GCA_034641835.2). NCBI lineage: Eukaryota > Viridiplantae > Streptophyta > Pinopsida > Pinales > Pinaceae > Pinus > Pinus albicaulis. The sequence goes on from CM076569.1 coordinate 511,425,644, forward strand.
CCATATCAACAGCTTCAATATCACATGCAAAAACAAATCAATGGTAAGGCTCAGGTATGCAATCATCTAAACCTTTCTTCAAATATATTTTAGCTTAATAAAACTTTGAAAAGTGTGAAAAGGAAAGTTTTTTTATATAGACAAAATCAGTAGTAGAGCAACCTCAGCCTTATCTAGCAACTAGACTCACTTTTTCCACCCAGAAAAGGAACAAGAAAAAATAGAAGGACTTGAGAAAGTGGGAAGTAAGCAGTTCATTGTAATAGAAGACAAGGAGTGCGAAGGGGTAACTAAGGGTGAACTCAGTTCACAGGAGAAAAATAAAATAAAATAAAAAAATGTGAGTTTACTTTGCATGCAATAAAAAAGGGAAAAAATAAATAAATTGAAAAAAAAGAAAAAGAATGAAATAAAAGGTGGATCATCCACCCCTTAGCATGCAAAACTTAATTTCTTAAGGCATCTGAGGACCTCCATGCAGCACCTATAGAAAGAAATGCAAGCAGAATAACAAGAAGATTAGCAGGAGGAGCAACGCATGGACCAAGAAACAGAAAATGAAATAAGCCAACATGCAGGAATAACCATAAGGCAGGGAGGATGATTAGGTTGCTCAGAGGATGAGCAACAGTTTCAGTAGGGGGGTAATGATTGGTGATGCAGGGGCATTAGGCCCAAGACGATATTTTGTATATAGATAGACATAGGAGGTCTTATATTTGCTTGCTCATGTAATTATTGAATAAATTGAGGGATTTTTAGTTAAATCTAGAGGAAAATGTAACTGTTCGAATGATTAAAGGGCACATGAAGAGATAGTCAGTTTCTGGTTAGGGTCTAGTCTAAAGTCAGGAGTTTGGGAATTTGAAGAGTTTTTGAGCAGTTAGAGGAATTGAGCCGATTCTGTGGTTTTTGTATAAAATAGGCCTAAAATGCATAATAGGAGAGACTTGCAATTAGATGCATAGAGACCGGGAGATCTAGACAGAGTATAGAGTAGAAGGCCATTGAATCAGAAGATCTGGCCAAGCTGAAGGTTTTGTAAGTAACCCATGTATATGTTATGGAAGAATTCGTTACAGTACCCTGTGCATTTGTTGGTTTAATTCTGTGTTCCGTAGTTATATGCGTAAATGGAATTTGTAATTGAAAGGCTTGAATGGTACTCTGCATCTGATAAGGAACCCGATGTTATTTTCGGGCATGGAATATGTATATATGTTCTTGATGAAGGGAAATTGATTTCCGTGTAACTAGCTTCAAACTCAATAGACAATGGTATAAGAATGCCTTGACACACCCCATTAATTGGGCTTTATAATGCACTGTGTGTGGTTGGAGAATGAGAAGGCATCAGGATAGTGCTCTCTGTGTATGAAATTTAGACCCTGTAATTTGTTAAAAGTCTGACTGTATTTTCGTGGTGAAGAACCAAGGTGATGAGACTGTGTAATTGCATATACCCCTGGATGCTCATAATTACACGCTCTCTATGCATAAATTGAATATATAATGGTCGTGTACGGAAGGGCCAACCGTATCATAAGTCCGTTCTGATGTTGGTATGAACCCTTGTGAAGGATTGTGAAGTTCCATTGATTTTTGAACGAGACAATATAGAGGAAGGGTTTTTTGTCAAAGGCGAAGTTTAACTACATAAAACGTTGAAGAGCCAACTGGAACCTTGAGTCAAGGAGCAACGGAACCACAAGCGCTGTGAACAGTGACAGCAGTTTTAGGATTGACCCAGCGGTTTTCGCGTTTTCAAAAAGTGGTAAGCTGTATTGTGGGAAAAAACGCGATATCGGTGGTTGGACGCCACGTGTCCTTGAGCGGTTTTGAAAAACCACGAGTTTCGCGTAAATCTTTATTATTAATGCTCGGACCACAAAAAAATGCGAAACTCCACGAGGAGCATCGGATCATTCAAACCGGCGCGATGCTCCCCCAATCGTCGATTTGAGAGGTAAGTTAATGTGGGGTCGAGGACGTTTTATGTATGATCGTTGGGTTATAAACCAAGGTCGAGACTTTGTTACAATGTTTAAGAATTGGCAGAGACTATAATATATGTTAACACACTGTAAGGGGTTAATATAATGAACAACGTGTGTTTTATTGAACTCGAGCGGCATAGTTCGAATAGATGAGGCAGATATACATTTAACATCATGGTTGCAATTTATAAGGTTGAGCGTCGGGTGAATATTGTAATTGATATTCAGAGAAGGGGCTTCCGTTGTGGTTTAAGTGCCTTGTTAAAAGACCAAGGACTTTGATATTTGTTATTGCGTGGATAGGCCCGAGGGTTTATATGGTATGATTGGATTACACCAAAGGTACATCGAATTGTAGTGGACCCTATATAAAGGAAGTTGTAATTGCACATTTTTATAAGGTGCTTTGGCCTTATTGCATGGTGAAAGGCGTGATAGAATGACAACCTAGGATATGGGGGTTGTTTGGGTTTAATAAGGGAGCATTGTTATATGCAACTTTGGGTTTTATAGCCCTTGAATAAAAAGTTTCCCCATTGTTCATTTTGAGAGGAGGTGTGTGGTTCATAACCAAAGTGAGAGTTTAGTTTAATATCTCAATATCTCAGATTGAGATATTAAAGTACACATACTTATTTAAATTGCCAGTTCAAGTAATTAGAGCAGAGTAAGTTTGCCCAATTGGTGGAATTGCTTGGGCATGAAATATTGAATGCATTTATACACAACATGGATTGAGAATTTTAAAGAAAGAAAAAAAAAAAAATCGGGACTGTGGGTTTTACCCGGCACCAATGGGCCTCTAAATTAGACATAAAATAAGGCCCATCTAACCTTTCTTAACCTCATCTACCTTCTTTTTGCACATAAAAGGATATATTAAATCTCTCCTTCTACACTTAATAATGATTTCTTATGCTTTAATATTTTCTTAGGAAGGTTTAAATGTAATTTCATATTTGTGCCTAATATTGGTTATTTTTGTAGAATAATGTGAGAAAATCTAGCAGATTATACAGATTTGGAGAAGGAGATGATTTAGGGACTTGCTCCCTACCACTGGAAGGTCAGGACTGGAGAATAAATGAGCACAGTATCAGGAAATTAGGGAGAAATCTTGGAGAAATTCAAAGAGGTTGTCCACCCTCCTTAACTCCAAAGGCGGCCGAAGGATCCTCGTGAGATCCCCTCCAGCAATTCAAATTCCAGTGGCAACCAAGCAACTGAAGTCGAAGTGCACTCAATCTATGGTTTACTTGGAGTCAAGTGGAATCATTACCTATTTTCTAGGGAGTTGTTGGTAACTGCCCTTTAGTATAAATAAAGTTGATCAAGAGATATTGAGGGTCGATTCTTCAATCCCATTTTGGTCGACTTCCATTCCATTCCATTAGATTCAAATTTCTGCTGTAAATCCATTAGGATCTGTTAAAACTTTTAAGGATGTAACACACTATTCTTTTTTATGAAATGAGTAGAGAGATGCCATTTTATTGATCTAGTGCCAAAGAGCTGGGCTTGTATGTTAGGGCCCAACCCATGTGTCTTATCTTCTCTGTTGTTTTCATTGTTTTTTCCTGTGATTTAGCTAGTTGTGCTTCTTCCATTTAAGTTAGATCTTCTTCTGATAAGTTTCATTGATATTTAGTTTTTGTGCTGCTGTTGTTTTAATTGCTTATGCATAGTGAAATAGAGGAAAAAAATCCAAAATTGTGGTCAAGTCTCCCCCCTCTCATATCTATCAATAGAGTTTGAAGTAGGGCAGACCTTTCAATAGGCCAAAATTGCTTTTTGTTCGAGTTTGGGGAAGAATTTGTAGTTACCAAGTTTGAGCCTTTCTTTCACTGTTTTAACATACATTTTTGTTTGTTTCTCGTGCATGAATCCACAGGTGTGCTTCACCTCTGAGCACTGCTCTTACGCCTCCATTCCCCTCCTTCTCTTCTAACATTAACGTTGCACTTACCCTCTTTTTTTTTTTTCTTTTTTTTTCGAACGCACATAATCCCTTCAGCCTTATTTCTTTGTTTCCTCCGTTCACGACTTCAGCCTTATTTCTTTGTTTCCTCTGTTCACGACTACTTTACCTTTTTTAACACTAAACACTTGAAAGACCATTGAAACTCGTCTTCCAACTTTGCTCCTCGAGTCTCCCGCCACCGTACGTTGCACTGCGCAGATCGCAACTTTTACCTTTTACCTTTAACGCTTACCGCTCGTTCCTGGCAATTGCGATATCGCGGATTCAAAAATTGCACCTCACTGCTTTTACCTTTCTCCTTGAATACTTACCACTCTCCTTCTCCAATTGCCAACCTTATTCCTTTGTTCCATCGATCATTGTCGCCAAACTTGTTTTAACGCCTCATCGAAAAAAACCGAATCTCGCCTTTCTCCTCGAAATTCCCACCACCGTACATCACACTTCACAAATCACAACATTTAGCTCTTACCTTTAAACACTTACTGCTTTTTCTCGTTGATTGCAATATTGCGATCGTGCAAATAAAAAATCGCATCATTTACCTTTTTGCATAACACTTACTGCTTATTCCGCCGATGCGATAACTCTACCACATCACACGTCGCAGATCGCATCTCGCAGGTCTTACCACATCACAAATCGCACCCCACAATTTTTATCCTACCGCACATCACATCCCGCAACTTTTTCCTTTTTCTTTTCACCGCCACGTCATCCCCTTCGCACATCACATCTTGCATAACTTACGACATCGCAAAAACGAAGCCTGCAACCTTTGCTGCAACGCAAATCGCACGTCGCACATCTTAGTTCATTCCGCTAAGTTTTTACCACCATCCATCTAAACTTGCGAAGTTGCGATTACGACATCGCACATCGCAACTTTTACCTCCATCGCACTTCGCCATGTCACTCTTTATTTATTTCCGGTCCAAAGCCATTTCTTGAGCTATAATAAGGTTTTAAACCCTCTCTTTCTGCTTCTAAGCCTTTTTAAATTCTTTCCACTCCAAAGCCATTCCTTGCGCTATAACAAGGTTTCTAAGGGTTTTAAACCCCCTATTTCGGCCTCTAATCCTTTTTCAATTATTTTCCGCTCCACATTCATTTCTCATGTTATAATCAAGTTTTCTAAGGGTTTAACCCCCACTTTCCATTTCTAAGCCCTGTTTCGTGCGCTAAGCCCTCAATTTGCTCTTTTAGCCCTTTTTCTTCCTCCAAGCTGCAAATTAACTCTTTTTGTTAGAATTAAGTCATGAATAGTTTATTTACATGGATAAGAGCATGGTAGATAGATCATAGGATAAGTAGAATGTATTTAGCCGTTTGGCCAAGTTAAGCGTGGTTTAGGATTAGTTTCTTTTTTGCTATTTGTTTTCTGCAAATTCAATTTGCTTCATTCTTGTCATTTCTTTCCAGCAATTTAGTTCAGTTTCCTTTCTGTCTTTTCCTTCCAGCAATTTACTTTACAATTGTTCCCATCATTTAAGAAATATCACCCTTTCGTAAAGTAGAAGAGGATGACATGAATAGAATTCATCTGCTGTGTATATAACACTGTCACCTCAAATTTTTTACGAACCCTGGGTTGATAAAGTAAAGTAGAGCAGCCCCTGGGAGTTGCAGCACTATTGGTGCAATACCGGGGCTCACCAGTATCGACCATAATGGTGGACATAGGCTGAGGGGTTGGATCAGTTCCAATCATGGTTAACAACCCCGATGAAGATTGTCACGAGAGATCTGCGAGTAAGTCCAAAGAATCAAGCAAAGGAGTTTCTGTCGGAGTTTGAAGAGGAAGATGACCAATTTGATAAAAATAGATTCCTTCCCAATGAACAAGAGTAGAAGGATGAGGATCTTCTTGCGATATCCCTTCAATACTCACAAGTCCGCATGAAAGAGGTTCACCATCGGGCAAAAGATATATAGTTTCTATCTAAGATAAAGGAAGAGAAGAGGATGGTCTTGGAGTAATAGGTAAAGACGACTAGTCTGCTTAGGTTAGACAATATCATGAATCGATGTGTTTGAATTGGGAAAGTCAGGTTCAATAACCTCAGGAAATAATATTTCAAGAACTTCTATTTTTATTGTGTTAGTGTCACCATCAAGAGTACATCTAATCTCGAGCTCGGAACTCAAAGGGACAGATGATTCTGACGGATAAATATCAATAGGAGGGCCAAAAGTAGTTTTCGATTCAGTGGTTTTCACCTTCTTATGTTTTTTACGACGACCAGGAGTAGCCTCTAGTGGAATATGAGGCTTATCAATACAAGGAAAAGACCCTCTAGCAGAGGTTACAAAAGAGGTATTCAATGTTATAAAATTGGCCAAAATTGTCAAAAAAACATATGCTACCACATATGTTTATGGTAATAGAGGTTTTGGCAGAGCTTTTAACGGAAATTCAACACAACTAAAAAAAAGGGTGGCCGAAGGTTATTACATATGTTTTTTCATCGGTGCTCTTATCAGGTTTTAACGCACCGGTGCGTATCGGTAGACAGCGCACCGGGGCGGTCGAAGGAGAATGCACCGGGTCGTTAAGGAAAATAATAGCATCGGGCTTGGTGTTGGTGATACAACGCATGGGGCCGTTCTAATTGGCCTTGGGATTTGAGCGGTGCCTATAGGTCGTATCAATGCGGTCGTGCTTATGCTTATATAAACACCCAAGTGCATCGTATCACACAAATGCACCGAGGTTTACAATTAGTATCGGTATTCGTGCGGTGCAAATATGTCATACAAATACACCAGCGCTTATCGACACATAAACGCCCTGATGCGTACTAGCACACAAATGCACCGAGATTTGTAATTGGTATGGGTATTCGTGCAGTGCCTATTGGTCATCCAAATGCACCGGTGCGT